>VMBQ01003137.1:11712-124336 GCA_007657795.1 Dreissena rostriformis
TACACGCACGCTTTACATGCGTATGGCGTGACGCTGTACATTGCCGCATAGTTTTCGCATGCTTTTTGTCGGGGCAAAGGAAATACATGTGGACTTTTTATTTAAAGCAAGAAAGTGTGTTTTGGATTACAAAATCTGTATTCTCATTTGGAAATCAACGAAACATTGATATTATATTTATAATGGATTCAATATTTAATTTCAATATTAACTTTGTGAAAACGCTTTACGTGTCGAAACAATGTTTTGATAATGCTCGAAAAGCACAATTTCCAGGAGGATTACACCCGGTTGCTACATCAGTCTCGTAAGTAACTGACCACATTTTTATTGTAGGGCCCCATTAGTGTGGTAGGTATAACAAAGCCATAAAACTGCAATTAACCACTGAAATTATCGATTGCTAGTGACACTGGGTGATTCACGGCTGTTCCCATCGTCAGTGCCTTGGGGCAATAAAACGCGCATTGTGTAAACAATAACGGATATTGTGATAAGTTTTATAGTGATAAGAGAATTTAAGAAAAATAGTTTTACCGAAAGCCACACAGTCAAATCGGTCCTACTCAACTAATAAAAAGTTCTGACAGCTACAAATAATAAATTATAAATTAAGAATCTCTTCTGCAGTAATAATAGGTGATATTCGCACATGCGGAAACAAAAAGATCAAACGGTCACACATTGCTTTAACCCGATAACCCGATTATATGCCGCAAATTAATTGCAATTTGCAAACTGGCTTTCAAAATGTTTATCACACGTCACGCTTCAGTACTACAGAGCCTAAACCGCAGACTGGAAGTACGTATCGATTTTTTCGCCGTTGCGTCGATGTAATTTTGCCAATGTACATGACCGACTTACTCGCGCGTGACCGGTCATATGGGGGAAATTTAACGTTTGGGATGCAAATTTCTCTGGCCGCGGCCGGAGAAACGGGGTGACCGGTAATGAGGGGTGCATTATATAGTGTTTATTGACGGTCGCCTCACAGACCGGCCGCCTACACGGGGTGACCGCGGATGAGGGGTGACCGGGAGTAGGGGTTGGACTGTATACCTTTATTGCATTTTTGTGTAGTTTGTACTTGTTATTATCGTTTTTGTCTTGTGAATAACTTCAGCTGTAAAGGTGGATTTCACTGTTTGATTTCAGATAGGTGTAAGTTGCTAAAGGACAAACAATCAACAACCATGCTTGTACAATTTCATTTTTTATTTCTTTTTTAATCTTTTTTCTTTATAGCTTACCGGTACTCCTGTTCTAAAGCAATATATTTAAAATTATTCTTTTATATAAATCTGAATATGTAAATAAATTGCAAATCTCTAAGTGGTCGACTATAACTATAGCACTTAAATTCTAATTAGGTCAAGATATTTTTATGTCCACCAGTATATACTGGGGGACATATTGTTTTTGCCCTGTCTGTTGGTTGGTCTGTTTGTTGGTTGGTTTGTTGGTTGGTTTGCGCTAACTTTAACATTGGCCATAACTTTTGCAATATTGAAGATAGCAACTTGATATTTGGCATGCATGTGTATCTCATGGAGCTGCACATTTTGAGTGGTGAAAGGTCAAGGTTAAGGTCATCCTTCAAGGTCAAAGGTCAAATTTATAGGTCAAAATCGCTCAAAAGTGGACATAGTGTTTCACAAACACATCTTGTTTAAGACTGGTCCTTCATGATTATATTATAAGCAGCATAATTTCTGTGGCTTTTGTAAATTAGAATTGTTGTAATTTTGCAATGAATGAAAAGGTCAGACCCCTGAAAAGGTCAGATACAAGAGCTGTATTTTCTATCGACCATTTGTGTGATATTTTCCTTTGAAAGGGTGTAAACGAACCCCACCCACTAAAAAATCCACTGGCTCCAATAACGTTTGGACCCCAAAGTGCCGCAGATTATGAGCAGGAAATACAGAAAATGACCGACAGATACCACAACAAATATAACGAGGTTTTATTTCAAGCACATAATGAGGTGACAGTGTATTAATGGTGATCTTTTCGAATTTGAGTCGTGTTCTAAGAAAACTGGGCATAATGCTTGTGTGTAAATTGTCATCCCAGATTAGCCTGTGCAGTCCGCACAGGCTAATCAGGGACGACAATTTCCGCTTTTATGGAATTTTTCGTTTAAATAATGTCACTTCTTAGAGAAAATCCAGTTTAGGCGGAAAGTGTCGTCCCAGATTAGCCTGTGCGGACTGCACAGGCTATTATTGGACGCCACTTTACGCACAAGCATTATGCCCAGTTTTCTCAGAACACGACACATTTTCACATTTTTTTATGACCAGTATGCACCTGGTGAAAGAAACACATTTGGCAAATGATTTCCAATGCACAATCTTTTTTTTTGGTGGTCTTTCAATACATATAAAAAAATAATATGGAGGGTTTTGTTATGTTTGAGCTCTGATAACTTTAGTCTGAAGGGTCAAATAGAAATGAGCAGCGCTCTGGGAAAACGGGGCTTAATGCATATGTTGTCCCTGATTAGCCTGTTCAGTCTGCAAGGCTAATAAGTGGTGACATTTTCCGCCAAGACTGGATATTTGTTTAGAAGAGACTTCCTTTAAATAAACAATTCCATAAAAGCGGAAAGTTTCTTCCCGGTTTAGCATGTGCGCACTGCACAGGCTAATTTGGAAGGACACTTTAGGCACATGCATTAACCCCAGCTTTCTCAATCCGCTGCTGAAAAGAATATACATGTATTCAGAAGAATTTTTGATTATCAATAGCTGTTTAGATCCAAGTGCCTTGTTCTAACACAAAAATGATTTTCTGTCATTTTAAAGCCAGGTTCTCTGTAACAGTATTTTTCATTGAATTGGGAAGTTGTAGCCTATATTCAAATAGTCAGTGTTTTTGTCTCTAGAATTTTAAAGCTACTATATCTTAAATAGTCCAGTTTCATTGAAGTGTATAATGTTTGACAGCCGGCAGTGATTAGACACGCCCTGGTGGAGCAGGTACCGCCCAGTTTGGTGTGCACTAGGACTACTACTACCAGCGTTTCTTAATTACTGATCAGTTTTTATGCCCCTTAAGAGTGGGAGGCTCTTAGCATTGCACTTGTCCACCCATATGTTCTGTGACGAGTTTTGGCAGAATTATTGCCCTTATTCTGTTTTGCCACTATAGAAAATAAAACCCATTCTTTTTAAAACTCCTTTAACTACTGGGTGAATCTTGCTCAAACTTTCACAGTTTAACCCTTTGAGCGCTGGAACCGGATTTTGAAGGCCTGTGCAAACAGTTTGGATCCAGATGAGACGCCACAGAACGTGGCATCTCATCAGGATCCAAACTTTTGCTATTCTGATAGTATTCTTTGAAAAAAAATCAAAGAAAATGCTAATTTTAGAAATTTAGCAGACAACATTCTAGCAGACGACAAATTTCCCAGCATGCAAAGGGTTAATGAACTCAATGTGTTTATGATCGTAAACAAAGCAATTTTGACTTCGACCAGTTATGGCTGAATTATGGCCCTTTGTCTTTTTTGTCCTCTGTAGAAAATTAAGTGGATTTGTCTGTGTCCATGTTTTGTGGGGCCATCTGTGTCTGTGACAAATTTCTAGTTTGAAACATTATTGGAAATATCTTTGTATGTTGTTTACTTGATGACTTCATACTCATAACACATCGTAATATTCCTTGCAGTTAAATGGCATGTTGTGATTTTCTTACTTAAAAACTGATTCAAAATATTGTTTGCAATATTTTGGAATGTTGGTATTTTGTTATTAAAAAGCGCATACAAAGTATTGCTGCATAAAACTTTTTGCATGTTGCCATGATATAGTGGATTGTTTTAATCGGACACCTTAATCAATCCTGCATGATTTTCTTGCATGTCGGGTTCCGATAGGTAACAAGCTCAGAGTGTGTAATATGTGTTTCTTTAAACACGTAATCATGTAACAAGTTTGCTACTTGTGTTGTATCTATTGTGGTGAACACCATCATAATAAAATGACTACATTGTAACTCATTGGGGATTAATTATAATACATCACATAATAATATTATGTATTCTTGGTCTGCTTGCGTTCTTATGTTGTCACCATTGATAGTTTGTCCTGCTGCAAAAAAAAGTGTAAATGCAATTAAAAACAACATCAACAAACCATGCTAAATTACTATGTTAATAGTGTCTGATATTTCAACAAAAATGGACGCGAACATTTTATGACAAAAAATGTTATTAAGAATTTGATAGCATTTTTCTGCATTTCATTGACGTATGATTGGTTAGGAAAATCACGTCTGATTTGAATAAACTCTAATGGTGTTTATGCATTAGTTATGCATAATTTTCCAGGCATTTCATACGCAGATCACATGTACAAAAATGCTATTCAACTCGTATAATTACAATGTAATGTGTTTAAAAGCTGTAAATGTTTAAACAGTAAGGGCCATGACAGACTTTTATTCACTGGCGTACAATTTTGCTTTCATCTTCGTCAAATGGCACAACGTTAAAGTTTGCTCCAAACAGTAAGAAAAGTATGGTCATGCATAAGTTTGATTCAATTTGCATACATAGTGGGTTCATCGGAAAATGAAACACAGGTCATGTGAGCGAATTACCCTATCAGAATGCAGTGTTTATGTGAAGAATCAAAAAGTTTTTATTATAACTGTATGGCATTAAGTAATCACCACAATTCATAGGCCTTTCTACTTGGCTGCTAAATTGTGTAATTATAATTAAAGGTGTATACTTGAAATCAAGTAACAACTTAGCTTTCATAAGACTGAACTGGCCTTGAATAACATGTGACATCATTCCAAAATCTTGGTTGAATAATTTATGAAGGAGGAGTGAATATATAGTTTAGTATATGAACAATTTCCAGCTAAATGTGTTGGAAAATAAAATAAATATATGAGGAGCATAGCGTAAAAATGTTGTATCTTCATGATAATTCTAGTTCAGATAGAGTAGTACTGTTTCATCCTGGAACTGTCTGATATCAGTAGTCACCCATGTATTCCTGTAGACTTGTTTCTGATTCCCTCTAGCCGCATGACCCAGTCTATTATAGAGTGGGGACGCCCGAGCAAGGGTTTCCCAATCTTGGAGGTTATGAAAAGCAGCGACAAGAACAAAATCTAGCTCGACAAAAAGAGTATAATGAACATTTAAAGAAGGTATCGTAGAAATATCCTAGATTGCTACCCATTCATAGCCCCATATTCTGTGTGCACCGTTGTGGATATTATATTGTAGTGTACTTTTGCACATGTTGCTGTCTTTGGGTTTCTACAGGCAGGGATAATTGTTATAATCTGTTTCCGACCTATTAAATGTTTTATGTTTGAAACCATTTTCTCAACATGGGAAATTTCAGGTGCATCAGATTGTTTGGAGCGGCTGTTGAAATATAATGTTTTGCAGCATTGAAAAACTTACTATATTTAATTTTGTTATAGAGAACAATAGACAAACACGCAACATTTTGTGTTTTTTTTGTTCTTAAATAAAGTCATATTAGTACTGCAGCTCATTTGTCATTTCGATAGGTTTATTATTGAATCTAGTATGTAAAAATTGGATGCCATTACTCATTTCAACTTATCCTATTAATAAATGTTGAGAACATGAGTTTCCCAAACCTACCTTGTAAACCATGTCTCTTTTCAGACTTCTTTGCCGTGCACTTTATATATCAAAACTGACCCAAGATAATATTGCATATCAAATTTTATATAACTGATTGTGGAATTTTCATAGCAAGCAAGTTTCTTTATTGCCAGCTTACCAACAAAGTTCCTGAATTAGTTTAATGAAACATTTATGAATGAACAACTTGTGTCAGATCAGTTTCAGAACATGCTTTTAATGCAAACAAATCTATTATTTTTTTTACAAAAACATGCTGATAAATTAAGTCTTTCTGACTTGACATCATGTGATGTTAACAATGTCATGTTTCAAAAAGAATGCCATGCCATTGGTCAGTCAAATAAAATGTAGCCAATCAAAAACAATCAAGGTCTTATCCGAACCATGCACATTGATAAGACACGTTTTTTCAACGAAAAGAAACACTACTTGTTGCTAGGTGATAATGGCACATGGATGAGATGAAAAGGGATTATCCCGCAATAGTTTTATTGATGAAATTTAATATTTATCCTGGTAATCTTTAAAAAAAAGTTCAGAAATCGAGAAATAATGTATAAGAGATCATGCGCTGAAGTAATACTTCAAAATTGTTTGAATGCCGGTCAAAAAGTTACCAAGTTTAAGTTCTGGTTAGAGAATATAGAGACTTGAAATTATATATGTGAGCTTTTTTTTGTTTTAAATAATGTTTGTAAAATAGGTACATTTAAGTCTCAAAGTTACATCCAACTATTCATAAAAATCATTTAAAATCAAGTATTACAGTGCGCAATACAATTCATTGTTACACAGCTTGCAGTTTCCATCCAGTATTATAGTATGCAATTACGATTCAGCATTATGAAGCTTGCACTTAATTCATCAAGCATGACATAGTGCATTACCTAGAGTGAATAATTGATTAACCCTTTGCATGCTGGGAAATTTGTCTTCTGCTAAAATGTCGTCTGCTGAATTTCTAAAATAAGCATTTTCTTTGATTTTTTTTCAAAGAATACTATCAGAATAGCAAACAGTTTGGATCCTGATGAGACGCCACGTTCTGTGGCGTCTCATCTGGATCCAAACTGTTTGCAAAGGCCTTCAAAATCTGGTTCCAGCGCTCAAAGGGTTAATCTACCATAAAATGCATGCAATATTCATATATACAACACAACATGCAATTATATTCATGCAGTATTGCGTAATGCATTACATAGTGTGAATAATTGATCTAGAATTATAGTTCATGCAATATAAATCTATCAAAACAAATTATGCAATATTAACCCACCATTTTAAAAATCAGTTACCATCAAGCACTAATTATAACATCCAGTTTCCATTCATTGTATAGTTTTTTCAGTGTGCAATAATTGAAATGCATCTTATAGTGCACAGTTTACATGCTAATTGTCAAGCTATAATGTTGATCATAATTTACATGTTAATATGTGTGCGTGTGTGTTTTCAATATTTCTGCTCTATTTATTAATATATTTTGTTTAGCTAAATGCATACATTGCATACATATGTAGCTTTACTGTGTGCTTTTAACTTCTTTCTAACAAAGATAAAATTTAAAAATCATATAATAATCATATAATAATAATACATTGTGTTATTAATAGTTTCTGTTATAAAGATAACTTGTTCCTATATCTTTGAATATAATTTAATGCCTAATTCAAATGTATTGTGTGGTCAGCATACTACAATCTTACATGTAATACTTATTGTAAAATGCTTTTTTTAAAGATTTTATTTGAATACAAGTATTAAATTTATATGTAATTCAAATTTGTTAATTTAAAAAAAATACACAATTTAGCCACTTTTTATAGACATATATGTATGTTATTAGCATACTTTCGTATAATTATACCATATATTTCCTTAAAGACATCCATTCCTCAATAGACCCTCATGAGGCATATTTTTGCCCAGAACATAGCTATAAAATTAAGGACTTTGTTTCATACATTTATATTGTACACTAGTTGTTCCCTAGTCCCCTTCCCCTCAGAAACAATGTCCATTGACTGAATATAATTGTGTGTATTTTTTGTGTCTAGCAACGTGAGGCGGAGCGCCAGAAGTTCGAGGCTCGGCGCCAATCCCCCCAGCGCGCCCCCCAGCCCCCTGGGGCCCCACAGGTTGACTATGACCGCAACAGTGAGGTAGCGAAATCAGAGGACCGCAAGGCCTACCAGGACTACATGGTGAGTAAGGGGTTGTTAAAATGTTACTTATGGTATAGAATTGGCGAGTTTTCTGTACGTCATTCCGTCCGTTATTCCATCCAGCCGTCTATCATTCTGTCTTGTCATTCAGTCCGTATTTCGGTCACAAAATTGTGAAATTGGCGGGGGATATCAATTTAACGAATTTGCTTGTTTCTTTTAATTTCATACTAAACTTGTTTGGGCATTGCCTTCATCAGAAGTATTAATGAGAGCATAAACACAGTAAGTGACGTCAATGTCTAACAGTAATGTAAATATAGCGTCGTTTGGCAGAAAATATATTATATTACACAATACAAAGATGGATCAGAGTTGATACAACAGCCTTTTAGTAATAATATAATTTATTAATATTTTATATTGCCTTTGAATGTGAAATTCTTTTGCAGTTAAAATAAGTTCTAAGGGGTATTTATCCCAATCATGTGATATGGCTAAATGAATGTTACATCTTGGAAGAGGTTGAGAACTAAAAACTGTATAATTTTATTTACATAATGTGAGTTAATATACTGTTACTATGTAAAAGAAAGAAAGTATGATATATTGTGACATTAACCCGCTTCAACATCCCGAATGTTTACTTGACATAAGAATACTTTTTAAAGGGTTTTTAATTTACATTGTATTAATTGAATGTTTAGTGTTTAAAGATGACATGATACAACTATATTGTCTTGTATGTCTTGCATGAAGATTTCTATGTTGTTTGGATCAACTGATCTAGCACAACATGCTCATGGTGGGCTTTTGTGATCACCGTTTGTCTTCCATGCTCTGTGTTGTGCTTCAACATTTTCCTGCAAACAACATCTCCTAAACTATTTTTATATATATATGGAAGATTTTCACCAAACTTCAATAGAATGGTAATTGTGTTGCAGACCTTAGCTGTTAAGAACATTCCTGTCTGCTGTATATGTAGGTCATCATAGCTAAAAAATGTTTTAAAAGTGAACACGAAAATAAATTTTTCTATGACACTGGGGCCCATATTTGGTTGGTCATAGTTTAGTAGATAACTTTAAATACATAATTATAATCGGAGATGCTAGTGAGTAAAACCCCTTATATGTTTACAAAATTCACTTGGTACTGACCTTTATTTGTGAAGATTATAAAATACTATTATGTTGAATATGAGTTGTCATACTGGAATGGCGACAACTGTCTGAAAAAATATTCCACTAAATTATTGTTGGAACGTCAATAAACTTTACAAAAATGTGCACACACAAAATCATGTATGAATTTCAGAAACAATTCTAGCATGTTATTTATGCTAATAGAGTTCACAAATACCAGGTCAATGTTGGCGTGTATTAGTTAGATATTTTTGTTTATATCTGAGGCGCGCTCTGAGAAAAAGGGGTTTAATGCATGTGCGTAAAGTGTCATCCCAGATTAGCCTGTGCATTCTGCACAGTCTAATCATAGACGACACTTTCTGCTTTTATTTTATATTTTGTTAAAAAGAAAGACTGTTCTGGAGGAAAATCCATTTTAGGCGGAAAGTGTCGTCCCTGATTAGCGTGTGCGGACTCTTCAGGCTAATCTGGGACGACACTTTACGCACATTCATTAAAACCCCTTTTCATAGAGCCAGGCTCATTTGTTTTTTAAAAGGACAGGATTCATTTCAGTTCCTTTAAACCAATGAATTTTTCTACACCATAAATTGCCTATACAATGGCAGTTCAAAGCAGTATCCCAAATGGTATGCTTTGAAACTAAGCATATGATACTGTTAGTATATGTAAATAATCATATGTGTCGTGTTCTGAGAAAACCGGGCAAAATGCATGTGCATAAAGTGTCATCCCAAATTAGCCTGTGCAGTTCGCACAGGCTAATCAGGGATGACACTTTCCACCTAAACTGGATTTTTGCTAAGAAGAGACTTCATTTTAAAGAAAAATGTCATAAAAGCGGAAAGTGTCATCCCTGATAAACCTGTGCGGACTGCACAGGCTAATCTGAGATGACACATTACGCACATGCATTATGCCCAGTTTTCTCAAAACGAGACACATATTTGACAATTCTTATTTTTTCACTTTTTGTCAAGGGCAAATACCAATACTCCCAAAGCGCTCCTATAAAACCTCCCATAAATTATGAGGAGAACAGGAAAGTGTTAAGTGAGGAGAGGAAACGGGAATATAATGATTTAATAGAGAAGGTAACTCTGTCAGCACTGCACCTGATGTAGTTGTCTCTCTCTACTAGAGCACTTGGTCCTTAGGTTACACCATATTTTAGTAGTCAATGTATTATGCTGTAACATGCTATGGTCTCAAGTTATAACAGGACATACATGCATTTCACTGTTTATTATCCCCACACTTTTTGAAAAAAAGGTGGGGATATTGTGGTTATCTCCGCCGTCCGTCCGTCTGTCTGTCCATCCGTCCGTCCGTCCTGGCCAATATCTCCTCCTACACTATTAGCACTAGAACCTTGAAACTTACACACATGGTAGCTATGAGCATATGTGCGACTCTGCACTATTTGGAATTTTGATCTGACCCCTGGGTCAAAAGTTATGGGGGTTGGGGTGGGGCCGGGTCAGAAATTATCACTCATTTTTTTAAGGTTATTTTACATTTACTTCTTTATTTTTACACCGATTCACTTCAAATTGATACTGGACCTCTCTTATGACAATATGGTCAATCTCAACCATGCATGGCCCCATTACCAACCCTGGGGCACACCTAGGTCAAACATTCGGTGTGGGGATACGCGTCGGCCTCTGCCGCGCCATTTCTAGTTTAAGTTTTCTTTATTAATAATTTTATAAATATTTGCATTTTTATAATTGCTTTAGTTTCATTTATTATTTTACCAAACTAAAAACATGTAAACACCAACAACGTTCTTAAAATTGGACACTTTTTTGGACATGTAGTACAGCAAAATATGTTAAAGATACAGGTGGAAAAATTCAAACACTATTTTCAGTTTAAACTGTAATGCACAAACAAATTGCAATATACTTGACAAAATGAGTTATATGTGTAAAAGCAATATAGGTCCATTCTGGTATGATATGTAGTCTTTTCTTGTCACAACTGGTTTCTTTTATTTTTTGCACTGAAACATATTTTAGTGCTTTTTTTTTGCCTGACTAATTTTGTGCCTGAGGCTGCATTATGTCTGTCTGTCCTGTCTGTCCTGTCTTTCCGTAGGTCTTCCTACTTTTGACAGGTGAATTAGATTTTCCTCATTTGTCTAGAACCAACTTTAATTTCTACAATATATAATTCTCTCAGAAATGTTCTGTACAGCGCCAACCTGGGAACATGTATGTTTGATAATCACATATTCTTTTCTTGCAGTACTTGATGGTTTTTAAGGGAGTGTGTCCTTGGAACTCTTCTGCTTGCACTATTACTGTATGATGGCTATAACAATAAATTAATTGAAATATATGAATATTCAAACTTTTTGCAAGCACTGTATCTTTTTTATCCAACATGTTAAGTTGTTGGTTAAGTTATTTAATATTTATCCAATCCCTTTTCATTTTACTGAAGTATTATTTTGTATTACAAATGAAAAATGACACCAATTGATTTTGATGTAAACATATCAAAAGTCAAGCTCATAGAGGCTTGTAACAGGACATTCATTTCTCTTCAATATCTTGAGAACACATTCATCTTTAACCCTTTGCATGCTGGGAAATTTGTCGTCTGTTAAAATGTTGTCTGCTGAATTTCTAAAATTAGCATTTTCTTCGATTTTTTTTTAAAGAATACTATCAGAATACCAAACAGTTTGGATCCTGATGAGACGCCACCTTCTGTGGCGTCTCATCTGGATCCAAACTGTTTGCAAATGCCTTCAAAATTTGGTTCCAGCACTGAAAGCGTTTTTCATGCAAATTTGTATAGTGATTACTTGGGTGGAAATGGAGACAACTGTGAAGTTCAAGGTCATCAGACCAAAGGTCAAGGTCACAAGGTCATGTATCATGAAATTGGTTTTAGCACAATAACTAGAGAACGCTTTGACCAATGGTCATCTTCATTGTTAAGCTGGTTACTTAAGAGGAAAGACAGATGCCTATTCATTTTGAGGTCAAAGGTCAAGATCATATGTACTTGTAACATGAAAATTTCTTCCACACTATGTCTAGAGAATTGTTAAGCCTATAGAAATTGGCATGCTGGTAAGTCTTGATGGAAGATAATGCCTAAAAAATTTCAAACCAAGAGATGTAATGTCAAGGTCATAAGATGACTTTTACTGCAAGTCGGGGCGTATACATGATTTACAAATATCTCTGTTCAAGCAGAAAAGGCATAAAACTTAAGCATGGTTGGATATAACCTGTCACAGGTAAACTTTGAAAAAAAACTAATAGAAATGTACAGTTGGTGCAAAAAAAACTTTTTTTATTTTGGATTTTTAAGTGACAATGTTAAGATAATCATAGTAATTTATTTATAAACTAAGAAGGAATAAAGTTGGGAATTAATAATCACTGTAAATTTTCCCAAACTTTAACTCATATGAGTCCAAAAAACATAGTTCAGCCATAATATGTAAACAAGAATCTTATTGCACATATCATTTCTTACATTCCTGGTGGTTTGACACCTTTAATAGGAGCGTATTGACAGTACAAGTATTAACTGGTACAAGGGATATTGTTACTTTCTCTAAACAATGCTAACTAACCGATCCACAGTAAAACAATTAGAAGAACACATTCCTTTCAATTTCACCCTATGTAACATGATACACAGGTTTCGTATGCTTTGATGCATTTATGATTTAGAGATTATATTTCTGAACAATCAATATCTTAATATAGTGTAGTCGTAGTTACGTGTAAGCTAACATAATTAATTATTGGTGATTTTGTGATATGGATAACCAAGGGTAAGTAATGTGGATGCTTATTTATAATTTCATATATTCATATTGCTCTTCAGTTATTAATTTTAAATTTGGTAGTTGTATATCTTAAATATCATAGCTCTTTATGAATTGTAATAGCATTTTAAGACCTATTTCGGTACCAAAACATCCTCAGACTGAAAATATATATAATTTTTTTTATTATTTTTCAGTAATTATTATAAAAAAAAAATCCAAGTAAAACAAATGAATTAATTAAGTTAATTTTGATGAAAATTCAATTTTATGTTCAATTTAGTACACATTTCTTTGATTAATAAGGCAAATTTCATTATTTTAAATTCATACAGCTTTGTTGAGCCTTAACTAAGACATCGCTATCAATGTTTAGTTCACCAGCATGCATTAGGACATTTTCTTCATATTTCAAGTATTCTACTGTAGCTTGAAATTGCCCTAAAAATGTTTGTCCCGCTTATTCAAGAGATTTCACAGTATGTGTCACTGTTCAATAAACAATACGATTTTTGATCATGTGACATTGCTCAGAGCAATCATGCATCGTGCTGCTATATAACATTGCTGAATGCTCTTGCTTTACCTGCATGTTTCTATATTAAATTGCTCAGGACATTTATGTATGTTTCTGTATGAACTTGCTGATGACATGAGTGCATATTTATATATGACATTATTGCAGGGCCGTCGATCTCCGTTTTTTGGGGCCGAATATCGGCCCCGTCCCTCATCAAAAAAGTATACTTTTTTCCCCCTTTTTTGGAAANCAAATGTAGTAATAAGAGAGTAAGTAAAAAAAATCCCCATAAAAGGGAAACGCCGCGAAAATTCCCCCTCATGAGCCCATGATGAGGGCCCCTGGCCCCTTCCCCTGATGGACAGAGATGGCCCTGTATTCAGGACATTGGTACATATTTCTGTATTCAGGACATAAGTGCATGTTTCATTTTGACATAGCTCAGGAAATTTCTGCATGATTCTATATGACATTGTTCAGGACATTGCCATATGTTTATATATGACATTGCTCAGGACATTACTGCATGTTTTTATATGACATTGTTCAGGACATTGCTGCATGTTTCTGTATGACATTTTTCAGGACATTGCTGCATGTTTCTTTTCTTTATGACATTGCTCAGAACATTGCTATATGTCTCTATATGACATTGTTCATGACATGAGTGCATATTTCTGTATGACATTGTTGAAGACATTGTTGCATGTTTCTTTATGACATTTCTCAGGACATTGCTACGTGTTTCTTTATGACATTGTTTAGGACATTGCTGCATGTTACTATATGACATTGTTCAGGACATTGCTACGTGTTTTTGTATGACATTGTTCAGGACATTGCTGCATGTTTCTATATGACATCGTTCAGGACATTGCTGCATGTTTCATTATGAAATTGCTCAGGACATTGCTACATGTTTCTGTATGACATTGCTCAGGACATTGCTACATGTTTCTATATGACATTGTTCATGACACTGCTACATGTTTCTGTATGACATTGTTGAAGACATTGCTGCATGTTTCTTTATGACATTTCTAAGGACATTGCTACATGTTTCTGTATGACATTGCTCAGGACATTGCTACATGTTTCTTAATGACATTGTTCAGGACATTGCTACATGTTTCTATATGAAATTACTGAGGACATTGATGTTTGTTTCTGTATGACAATGCTCAGGACATTGCTACATATTTGTGTATGACATTGTTGATGACATTATTACATGATTCTTTATGACACAGCTCATGACATTTCTGCATGTTTCTATATGACATTGTTGAAGACATTGCTGCATGTTCCTATATGACATTGCTCTGGATATTATTAAATGTTTCTATATGACATTGACCAGGACTATGGTGCATGTTACTTAATGACATTGGTGAATACATGACTGCATGGTTCTACACCACGTACCACATTTCTCAGCTTATTGATACTGGTTTCTACGTGACATTGCTCAGGACAATGCTGCATGTTTCTATATAACATTGCTCAGGACATTGCTGCATGTTTCTATATGATATTGCTCAGGACACGTCTGCATGTTTCTATATGGCATTGCTCAGGACATTGCTGCATGTTTCTTTATGACATTGCTCAGGACATTGCTGCATGTTTCTATATAACATTGCTCAGGACACTTCTGCATGTTTCTATATAACATTGCTCTGGACATTCTGCATGTTTCTATATAACATTGCTCAGGACACTTCTGCATGTTTCTATATAACATTGCTCAGGACATTGCTGCATGTTTCTATATGACATTGCTCAGGACACTTCTGCATGTTTCTATATAACATTTCTCAGGACATTGCTGCATGTTTCTATATAACATTGCTCAGGACACTTCTGCATGTTTCTATATGGCATTGCTCAGGCCATTGCTGAATGTTTCTTTATGACATTGCTCAGGACATTGCTGCATGTTTCTATATGACATTGCTCAGGACATTGCTGCATGTTTCTATATGACATTGCTCAGGACATTGCTGAATGTTTCTTTATGACATTGCTCAGGACATTGCTGCATGTTTCTATATGACATTGCTCATGAGCTTAGTGCATATTTCTGTATGACATTGTTGTGGACATTGATGCATGTTTCTATATAACATTGCTCAGGACATTTCTGCATGTTTCTTAATAACATTTCTGTATGACATTGCTCATAACATGAGTGCATATTTCTGTATGACATTATTGTGGACATTGCTGCATGTTTTTAAATTACATTGGTCATGACATAAGGGCATATTTCTGTATGACATTGTTGAGGACATTGCTTCATGTTTCTATATGACATTGCTCATAACATGAGTGCATATTTCTGTATGACATTGTTGTGGACATTGCTGCATGTTTCTTAATTACATTGGGCATGACATAAGGGCATATTTCTGTATGACATTGTTGAGGACATTGCTACATATTTCTATATGACATTGCTCATGACATTAGTGCATATTTCTGTATGACATTGTTGAGGACATTGCTACATATTTCTATATTACATTGCTCAGGACATTTCTGCATGTTTCTATATGACATTGCTCATGACATAAGTGCATATTTCTGTATGACATTGTTGTGGACATTGCTGCATGTTTCCATATGACATTGCTCATGATATTAGTGCATATTTCTGTATGGCATTGTTGAGGACATTAGTGCATGTTTCTTTAGGACAGTGTTGAGGACATTGCTATATATTTTTATATGACATTGCTCAGGAACATTTCTTCATGTTTCTATATGACATTGCTCATGACATACGTGCATATTTCTGTATGACATTGTTGTGGACATTGCTGCATGTTTTGATATGACATTGCTAATGACATTAGTGCATATTTCTGTATGGCATTGTTGAGGACATTAGTGCATATTTCTGTATGACATTGTTGAGGACATTGCTACATATTTCTGTATTACATTGCTCAGGACATTTCTGCATGTTTCTATATGACATTGCTCATAACATTAGTGCATATTTCTGTATGACATTGTTGAGGACATTGCTTCATATTTCTGTATTACATTGGTCATGACATTTGTGCATATTTCTGTAGTACATTGTTGTGGACATTTCTGCATGTTTCTATATGAAATTGCTGATAACATTAGTGCATAATTCTGTATGACATTGTTGAGGACATTGCTTCATATTTCTGTATTACATGACATAAGGGCATATTTCTGAATGACAATGTTGAGGACATTGCTATATATTTCTATATGACATTGGTCAGGAACATTTTTGCATGTTTCTATATGACATTGCTCATGACATAAGTGCATATTTCTGTATGACATTGTTGTGGACATTGCTGCATGTTTCGATATAACATTGCTCATGACATTAGTTCATATTTATGTATGACATTGTTGAGGACATTAGTGCATGTTTCTTTCGGACATTGATCAGGACAGTTCTTCATGTTAAGATATGGCATTGTTCAGGACATTGCTGCATGTTTCTATATGGCATTGCTCAGGACATTTCTGCATGTTTCTATATGACATTGTTGATGAAATTGCTGCATGTTTCTATATGACATTGCTCAGGACATTGCTGCATGTTTCTGTATGTTCATAACATTGATGCATGTTTATTTATGAAATTGCTGCAGAATTCCTGCATTCTTCTGTATGACATTGCTCTATGGGAGATTCTTTGCTGCATTACAATATACCATCCTTATGTGTGTAGAAAGCCAAGGAAGAGCGTTACTGGGCGATGCGAGGTCGACCAGTGACTCCTGCAGGCGGTCTTAACATTGGAAACTACGATAGACAACTCAAAGAAACAGCACCACAGAAGAAGAAGGAATATAAGGAAATGTTAGATCAGGTACGTGTTACATCACTAACTGTCTTACAGCATTGTGAGTGGGATAGTGGTTTGAAAAGGCACAGCCTCCTAGAATGTGGACCTTGTTCACAACCCTTACTATAGTGAGAATTATCTTAACCTGTGTCTTGACGGGACATATTATGGGAACACCCTTGGCAGATGGATGGATGGGCAAGCAGGTAGGCCGGCGGCACTTTGCTTTCTTAGTTGTACAGTTTTAATAGAATCTTTTATCAGTTTTTATAAAATCTTCACAAAACTTTCTGGTAATGTGTGTTGACATTAAAAAATGAAGGCTAAGACTTATTGCCCTTTGTTTGTACAAAATATGTAAAATTCACTGTTTCAGCTCTCTTCACTCATTTACTTTTCACCGAATATTCACAAATCTTTCCAATTATTGGGTCCATTTTTAAGGACAGGTGTATATTTCGGTACATGACCTTGTTTTCACAGTTTTGACAATACTTATCTCGATAATTAGCACTTTCATTTCTTGATTTTAAAATTGTGTTGTTGATACATGTGCACATCATGCTCTTTATGAAAGATGCACAACAAGCATGACAGAGACCTATATTATAATCAGTGATATATTGTGTTGATGTAATTAGTAGTGTGTGTTTTTTAAGTCAGTGTTCCAGATTAAGGGCTCAAATGGGTCAAAATATTTCCTCAGGTAGGGTTAGCTGGTCAAAATTAAAAAAGCGATTTGGGGTCAGACCGGTCAGGTTTTTAAAAAGTTAATAAAGAATAAAACTACATTTATAAGCATGCACCATCTATGTTGGACTCTTTGCCCAGTAACAAATATAGATGCAGTTTTTTAAAGTAATTTGTATTAAATTGATGTATGTACATTTATGTTTTAAAATCTCAAAACAATATATTAATATTTATCTGGAGCTCTGTTGACGTACTACTTACAGTGTGCTAACACAGAATGTGTTCACTAACGATCCTTTTCAACACTTGTGACAAAAATTTTGACATTGACAACACCATTCACTGTTTCCAATGCAATGTCTCACAAGCTTATGTCCCTGCTGCACTTCTAGCAAAAGTCAGAGCAGTTGCGGTTGCGTGCGTTTGAACGCCAGGCAGAGGTTTCGCCCAGTCACGTTAATTACCGCGAGGAAGAGCGCCCCCTGGTGGGCTCTCCAAGGGACATAAACTATTACTTGCACGAGGTGAGGGTATGGCTAGCTGCACATTTCTCTCCCTTTGTAGATAGTCTCTCATGCTATGGAGTTCTCTCCCTTAGCAGATATTCTGTCATGTTATGGATGGAGTTTTTTTCCTCTTGTAGAAATTCTATCTTTAATTTTCTGTGACATTTTATCTTTGTTTGGCAGACCTCAAATTTGTAGTTTCTATGATGATTATGACTGCTTTTTTATGAACAGCATATTTGTCATCACTGCTAGAAAAAGCAAAAATGATTTTTTTTCTGGGATTTTTTACTTCATAAGTTGATCTTATTTGTTTGGCTTCATATTTTAATCTTGTAAGATTTTTTAATTTATATTTTTTTATTTGCCCCTGTTTGAAAAGAATGTGGTTCATTATGGGAACACCCTTGGTGGGCAAGCGGTTGGGAGGGCGGGCGATTTGGCAGCATTCAGGACAACAGTGTCTGCTCGATAACTCAAACAGTTTAACTCGGTTCATCAGGAAACTTGGTAATTATGTTTTTGGGCATTACATCTCGGCCAAGCTTGATTAACAGCCAGATCGCACGGAGAACTTCTGCATTATGATGGCCCTTGAATTCTTAAGAAAAAAAGCAAAATCTACCTTTTCAACTCTATAAGTCCAAAAGTTAACAAAAGATCATCATGAAACTTGCTGTTAATGTTTGTGGGCATATAATCTCCAACAAGTTAGATAACCAGTCAAATTGCTTGAAGCACTAGTGAATAATGGCCCTTGAATTATCTGAAATTTGCCAAATTAATGTTGTTTGCTCTTTAATAGAAGTAGGTGGTTTTTGGTCAATAACTTTAGTTTGAATGAACCAATCTTGATTACATTTTGGATATAGCACGCTTGGGATTGTATTTGGGGCTAGTTTGGTCAAGGCTAAGGTCACTGTTACTAAAAATAGAAAAACAGATTTCGCTCAATAACTTGAAGTTGAGATAGAGGTTTTGCATTCAAATGTGGTGAGAGGGTAGCCTATAAGGAAACTTAGCTTGTCCATTTGGGGGTGGTAATGTCAAGGTCATTGTAACTATAAATAGAACAACGGTTCCAGCTCAATAACTTAAGTTTCGAAGGATGTGTTGCAGGAAAATGGTGTGTTAAGGTAGCTTACCCGCAGACCATGCTTGAGATTGCATTTGAAGCTAGTCAAGTTACAGTAAAGCTCACTGTTACTTTAAAACAAAAAAACAAAAAACAGTTTTCGCTCAATATCTTTAGTTTGGATGGTTTCACTGACATTTTGTGTGTAGCTTGATGTCATGTAGATCGAGCTTGGGATTGCATGTCAGGCCTGTTGGAAAAAGGTCAAGGTCACTGATGCTTAAAAAAGACAACATGTTACTGCTCATTTCTTAAGTTAGGATGGAGGTAAGCTGAAATTTAGTGTGTAGGTTGCTTTCTTGCAGACCTAACTTGAGATTGAACATTAATTATTTTAAATTAAAAAGATTAATAGTTTAAATGTTGAATACCTGGTTTGATGGCATTGCCATGTCTATTGTTGTATCCATTATTTGTATAACAAATTAATACATTGTTGCAGATCAACGTAACCCATACCTTAAACTGGTGTATTTTGTGACAAGTTGGCACTCATGTTATCATATAGACCTGCCCATATTTACATATTATATCCTCAATACTTTAGTTTTTTAAGCTACATGTATAGCTTTGAATTCATAAGGAAGGTGCATGATCTCTGAAATTTTTCTTCCTGCTACCTCTTGTTCATATTTGCACCCCATTATATAAAATTATATATTTTCTATAAAACACTATTCCTCTCTTGTCCTTCAATGTGTATACATCATTTCTTTTGAAGTGAAATGTATCAGATTTCTTATATTGATTTTAACCAATATACCACAAACATAAAAAAAATGTTTAAGAACACATGTGTATGGCTTAGAAGAGCACTCGCTAATTGCAAAGCACTCCTCTTGCCAAAGCACAGAAGGAGGAGAAACGAGACAAGTTTAGACGAGATTTAAAAGCGCGCCCTGCTGGTCAGAAGCGATCCTCCGATGACGATACTCAACTTACTTCTCCCTCTGAAGATCAGCAGTTCAAAACGTTTTTAGGAGTCGAGCGTGAAAAACGCCTGGAACAAAAACGTTATGCTGATGAACTTCTGCAGGTACCGAGAGCTGCTGGCTTCATAGAGCGCCACATGTAGCCATAGAGGCTCGCAGTTATTCCTTGTATTCTGTACTAGAGGCTTGATTGCATAGCTAGACTAGGATCTTGCACCACTTATAGCTGCTTGGCACATCCTGTGAAGACTTCCAAAGGCTTCCTCCACAAACCTCTTTGCATATTTCACTGTTATGATTTCAGAGGCGGCAAGTTGGAAAATGACCATTACAGTTCTTGCAAGGTCTCCATGAATGATCCCACTTCTTTTCACAACCAAAAACACTGTGTATCTCACACCTTTTTTTCTGTCTTCTTTATGACTTCTTTTTATTAAATTTCCACTGAAATATGACTTTTCATACATGAAAATGTATTTCTGCCAGAAATATGGCATATTGGCTGTTAATTTTCATAGCTGCTTTATTAACTAACACACATATAAAGATAATGCCATCTGACCTTTTTACCAGACAAACTACTACTTCAATTGGATCTATGCAAAGTAAATCTTTGTTTTTGTTTGTTGCTGCTAATGGCAACAGACCAAACCCACGGTTGCTTTTGGGTTGGGAATCATGTGTGTAAACAAAGGTAACTGCATCTGCACTAACAGCTTGTGGTGCTATAATCACATCAGTTGCCATGACGATAAAAGGCCATCGGTGCTCTATCTATTCCCAATGCATTTGTTGCTACGACAACTGTTTCCATGACTATTTCCTGATCACAGACAGCCTGGACATCCATGATTTGTCCGTGTTCCATCAACAACAGAATCTTGCTACAAATAGTATCAATATGTACACCATTAGTTATTTCATTTACAGGATGTTCATTGAATTTGACATGTCATATATATTTACACAAAATGTTTGCTTAGGAAGCACTTTTCCCAGCAGGTATACTAGTACCTGACATTATAAATAGACACTTAGATAATGCAGTTGTGAATATATTTCTGAGAGTAGTTGAGCTTATCAGCATACTTTTTGTAAAGCTTTATATTTTCTTACCATATCTGTTAAAGGAACTGTAAACTAGCTTAGGATTGTGTATGTAATGCGCTAGTAATAAAGTAATGACTTACACATATTTATATAAATAACTGTTTATTTGACTGCATGTTAAAATACAGTGGTGTGTAACCGATCTATATTTAGTACCGGTAGTTAGCACCTCAAACTTACATTTCAAACAAAACAGGTGGTAGTAAAATTTGTTAACAAAATCATATTCTGTAAGGCTTCTTGCTTAACAATATGTGCTAACAGTTCAACATTGTTTTAACTACATAATATTAGTAAGTCTGTTCAGAGTAAAAACATAGTTTTGTGAGTGCAAAATTGAGCATTAAACACTGAATTTAGATTAAATAAATCAATAAAAACTCTTGTACAAAGAAACAGATTGGCTCAATAACTAACACTTTTTGTACTAATATACCCCTCTGCAGATTATACAACAAAAATATTTTGTATGACTATTAAAAAAAAGGCCTACAACACAAACAAACAAAAAATCATATACTTAAATTAAGGCAACCGAAAGTAAAGAGGCTGAAAGAAAATATTTATTCGATCAAATTGGTGTTTAAGTCTTTTGGTTATACTACATGGGAAGTTTAGACTTATATTTTGATGTATAAAGTGTTTTTCAGTCCTGTGAAAATGTGACATTGAACTCGGACTACGTCATTTGTTAATATAATTTTTGCGCTGGTCTGAAAAATAGTATATTCACCTTAACAGTATTCTATAATTGTATAATATATAGCCCATATTAAACAATGTGATTTTTTTATGTTCTTGCAGCAACAGCGAGAGCACATGTACCTGAGAGCCCGGCAGGAGCCCGAAGTGTCTGTGATGGACAGGTCCGGCCCTCCGGCCCAGTATGTGCCAACCAAACCACCCCCTGGACCGGGATACAGGCCCAGGGATGAGGTAGGGTGCTTTCTTAGTGTGGGTGAACTTGTTAGCCCCACCCCCTTGCACACTTGTTTGAAATGGTGCATGGTGTTTACTACTCACTTTCTTCACACCTTATTAATGAAAATTAAAGAACTAATAAGTACATATTTCGTGTCAAATAGAACAATAATGATTAATCTGATAACATTAAAAATGATCATGTGTTGATTTTAACATTTCATTGCATCATTGTTGGTGTTGATTGTTTCTGAAATGCTGTTACCGTTACCTGGCAGGGTGTACGGCAGACCCCCAGGTACTGGAACGAAGGGCAGCGATCACGGGGCCCAGTCTCCCTTGACTCCGAGCCCCCTCATTCACACATGTCCCTCACAGCCACCCCATTGGTAACACCCGCTTTCTTGAAAACTCTCGCCTCGTTCTCTTGTAGAACCCTATTTCAGATATGCAATCTGTGCTTCCTGCTTCCATACATAGGCTTTTTCCTTGCTTACTGCTTCATGATAATGTAAGATCACTGAATGATAATATCGGAAATCAGAGTCAGGACAAGGGCATGGAGACGTAGCTTGGGATTGTATTATGGGCATGTATGGTAAAGGTCAAGGTCACTAATTCTGATCATAGAAAAATGCCTTAATCTCAATTGGTTGAGTTTGGATGTAGGTATTGTACTGCAATTGTGTGTAGGTAGATTACCCCTTTGCATGCTGGGAAATTTGTCGTCTGCTAAAATGTTGTCTGCTGAATTTTTAAAATTAGCATTTTCTTCGATTTTTTTTCAAAGAATACTATCAGAATAGCAAACAGTTTGGATCCTGATGAGACGCCACGTCTAACAGTCTGGATCCAAACTGTTTGCAAAAACCTTCAAAATCCGGTTCCATCACTCAAAGGGTTACACACAGACTTGCTTGAGATTGCATTTGGAGCCAGTCAGGTCAAGGTCAATATTGATAAACCTTTTTTTTAAGAGGCTTCAGGGAAAAAAGCTTGAGTTTGACTGGAGTTATTGCACATAAATTTTGTGTGAAGGTTGCTTGTGTGAAGCATGGGAGTTTTAATGGGAATTTAAGTTCGAGGTCACTGTCCCTTTGAGCGCTGGAACCGGATTTTGAAGGCCTTTGCAAACAGTTTGGATCCAGATGAGACGCCACAGAACGTGGCGTCTCATCAGGATCCAAACTGTTTGCTATTCTGATAGTATTCTTTGAAAAAAAATCNGCGTCTCATCTTGATCCAAACTGTTTGCAACGGCATTCAAAATCCGGTTCCAGCGCTCAAAGGGTTACACACAGACTTGCTTGAGATTGCATTTGGAGCCAGTCAGGTCAAGGTCAATATTGATAAACATTTTTAAAGAGGCTTCAGGGAAAATAGCTTGAGTTTGACTGGAGTTATTGCACATAAATTTTGTGTGAAGGTTGCTTATGTGAAGAATGGGAGTTTTAATGGGGATTTAAGTTCCAGGTCACTGTTACTTAAAAAAAAAGAAGGAAAACAAAACGGTTTCTAGTCGATAACTTGAGTTTGGATGGAGATATTGTGCTGAATTTGTGTGAATGTAGCTTACATAATTATATACATAACCTAGGTTTTAATTTGGAATCAGTGGGGTCAAGATCAAGGTCACTGTTTCTGAAAATACGAAATTTATTTCCTCTCAAGATCTTGAGTTTTTATGTTGGTAATGTTATGAAATTTTGTGTGTTGGAAGCTTACATGCAGACCTAGCTTGGGTTTGCATTTAAGACGAAGGTCAAAATAGAAAGTAGAACAAATAAAATAGAAAGACTGTTTTCTATCAATAACTTGAGTTTGGCTTGAAGTATTGCGTTTTAATTTTGTTTGTAGGTAGCTTATATGCAGACCTAGATTCAGATTGCTTAAATTTATAAATTTATGTCTTAAATGTTGAATTCCTGGTTTTTTGGCGTCAACGTGTTTTTTTTTCTCATTTAATTCATAATCATCTTCCATTCACTGACCTCTCTTTGCTGGTTGATGTAGAGAAATCTTCAGAAAAACAAATGATTGGTTAGCTGCAGATTTTTTAATAATTGCTTGTGTGCAAAGTTGTCATTTTATAAAATAATTATACCCCCAATAACAAACTAAATAGAGTTATACTGGAAACACCATGAAGATCTGTCCTTCCATATGTCTGCGTGTTTGTCTGTCTGTAGACTTAACCCTTTGCATGCTGGGAAATTTGTCGTCTGCTAAAATGTTGTCTGCTAAATTTCTAAAATTAGCATTTTCTTCGATTTTTTTTCAAAGAATACTATCAGAATAGCAAACAGTTTGGATCCTGATGAGACGCAACGTTCTGTGGTGTCTCTTCTGGATCCAAACTGTTTGCAAAGGCCTTCAAAATCTGGTTCTAGCACTCAAAGGGTTAAGTTTGAATGAACAATAATAAAACGAGCAGACATTGTTCCTTATGATACAAAGTTGTGCATGTGGAATTTTTATCATCCTACATAAAAAAATCATGCCACTTTTTACGCTCCCCCAAAATTTTTTGGGGGGAGCATATAGTCGCTGCTTCGTCTGTCCGTCCGTCCGTGCGTGCGTCCGTGCACAATTTTTGTCCGGGCTATTTCTCAGCAATTAATGACCGGAATTCAATTAAACTTTATTGGAAGCTTCACTACCAAGAGGAGATGTGCATATTATCAGCCGGTTCTGGTCGGATGATTTTTCAAAGAGTTATGGCCCTTTGAAATTTTCCATTAACTGTACATATAGTGCAATTCTTGTCCGGGCTATTTCTCAGCAACTAATGACCGGAATTCAATGAAACTTTATGGGAAGCTTCACTACCAAGAGGAGATGTGCATATTATCAGCCGGTTCTGGTCGGATGATTTTTCACAGAGTTATGGCCCTTTGAAATTTTCCATTAACTGTACATATAGTGCAATTCTTGTCCGGGCTATTTCTCAGCAACTAATGACCGGAATTCAATGAAACTTTATGGGAAGCTTCACTACCAAGAGGAGATGTGCATATTATCAGCCGGTTCTGGTTGGATGATTTTTCACAGAGTTATGGCCCTTTGAAATTTTCCATTGTACATATAGTGCAATTCTTGTCCGAGCTATTTCTCAGCAACTTATAACGGGAATTCAATGAAACTTTATGGGAAGCTTCACTACCAACAGGAGATGTGCATATTATCAGCCGGTTATGGTCGGTTGATTTTTCACACAGTTATGGTCCTAAAATTTTCTATAAACTGTACATATAGTGCAATTCTTGTTTTGTCCAAAGTTATGCCCCTCAAGACATTTCCTTTTATCTGAATATATAGTGCAATATTGTGACAAAAAAAAACTTTGGGGAGCATCACCTGTCTCCGACGGTTTCTTGTTTAACTAAGACACTGTTGTATATTATGACATGCAGCATCAGTTGGTATTCTAAGTCACTTCTGTGAACAAATCTAATTTGATGTTGTTTCTCCTAGATTAATTGCGGCCTAGCTTTATACAAGTAAACTGTAAACTCTTGTATTGTCAAATTATGAATGAAAACAAAATAGTGTTTGTTATTGATACTTACTTGAAGTACCTGAATTTAAAGAACAACCAATACATGATCGCAATATTGTTATCTTACATCGTTGACATAATGCATAAATAATTTTTCTTTAGTGTCCGCAGTTACTATATACCTATCTTTTTCTGACTATTTATTTACTACACAAACCTAACACATTCCCATTTACCTAACACCCACAAGAACTTTAACTCACAAGAACGACCCACTCTGCATTGCATGCACCAGCTTTCTGCACGATTTAACCGTTTGTGTTTAGGCGTTTAAAACTGATCAGGGGAGACGACCAATACCAGAACGTCCACGCCACGGGCAACCTCCGTATCACGGGGAAAAGAACGACGAACTCAAGTTAACCTTGCAAAAAACACTAGAACAAGGTCAAGGTCATTTTCAGCCGGCAAGTACGCCCCCAAGACAGAAGAACACCGAGCGACAGAGGACGCCGCCCGAGTGGCTCTCTAATGGCCTTGGTCCTGAACAGAAACCTGATGATCTAGTGGCGACTGTCGGCACACCACTGGTAAATGCTCCATGTGGTCAGAGACTTTGTAGTCGCTGCATTCATCTTGAAGAACGACATGCATGAGAATGGATTTAGTTCTAGTCCCATACTAATTTTCACGAATCTTAACGCTCTCCCATTGTTTACTGTGTGCGTATAACTTCACTTCTCTGATTAATTTTCCTAAATTAAATATTTGTATGCCCCCTTTTTAAAAAAAGGGGGTATATTGTTTTTGGCCAGTCTGTCATTTTGTCCGTCATTCTGTCTGTCTTTAAACTTTAACCTTGCTCATAACTTTTGCAATATTGAAGATAGCACCTTCATATTTGGCATGCATGTGTATCTCATGGAGCTGCACATTTTGAGTGTTGAAAAGGTCAAGGTCAACCTTCAAGGTCAAAGGTCAAAAAAAAAATAAAAAAATCTAAGCGGCGCATTAGGGGGCATTGTGTTTCTGACAAACACATCTCTTGTTGTTATATATCATTACATAAGTAATGCTTTTAAAACATTGACATTTATTTATGTTCAGTTTTCTGAATGTATTTTATTTGTTCATTTTAATCTTTCACTTACTGTTCACCCAGTGTGTTGCCATGGTTGCACGTGTTCCCATTCACAGGCATTCAAAACCGGTTACCGCCCCTCACACCAGCCCCCCTCGCCCATGACTGACCCGGCACTCAAGCAGGCAACCCTGCAGGATAATCAGCAGCCAGTTTACAACGGCCTTGACCTGGACACAGATCGACCGAGATCCAGACCGAGATCTAGACCAAGATCCAGGCCTAGGTCCCGAGGGTCACAAGAGCAGACGTCTCCACGACGACAGAAAGCGACATTGTATGTTGATAATGAAGAAGTGTTAGCGAATCGAGAGAAGGCCAGCAAGGAACGCCAACTGGAATATAACGAGTTTCTGAGGTCAAAGGTTGGTCTAGTGAATGGTCCTTATAGGCCCCCATTAACATTTTGTCCCATGGTGTAACACTGGCCGAGCACACCGCACAACTAACATAATATTTCTGGAGGTTGATTTGCACGCAGCATAAATAAATTATTAGGAAATCATGTGAGGGTCTCTGTGCACAAGGCTTCTTTGGGGAAGTTAAGTAACTTTCTTTATTTGGATTTATTGATCCACAATTTGATATACACTAGTGAGCTTTCCTACACAAAATGCGGGAATGAGTGTATGATTTTTCTTTCAAAAAATAACAATCACACTTGCTTTCTTAAATTCGTGGTCTCTTATCAATTTATAAATCCATTGAATTTTAAATGACTTTCAACTAGTCTATTGTGTTTTGTTATTTGGTATTGCTTTTTTCACTAAATAAGTATAATGGACTCAGTTATGATTTCCCCAAGGAGCTGAAAGAATATTTGCCTTTTCATGAATGCTATGGTTCACTCTTATTAAAATTACATATTATTATGTACATTCAGGTTTGTTTTTAAAGCATATCTTTTGCATCCAAATGATACAGATGCTAAAGCTGTCTTTGGGTTGATTCATGGTACCTCTTTCTTTCAGTAATTAGCTCACATGAGCACATAATTCTCCTGTGGAGTAGGATACAGTGTTGTCCTTCATATGTCAGTCATTTTATGTGTTCTTCTGTGCATTTATATTTTCTACTTACAACTTCTCCTCCTTAAAGGCTTGGCAGATTTTAATAAAACTTCAAATGAATTATCTTTGGGTGATCCTCTAAAACTTGTTTAAATTGTTGTAGGTCATTAGAGCTATAAATAGATTAAAAATGAAAACTTTGAAAAAATCTATTTACGATTTAAATCTATTTAAAAAGTCTATTTAAGATTTAGTTGAAACTTAATTTTTTTTTTGTTTGGACACTGTCATCAATTTTATCAAATTGTTTGCCTATTTTAAGCTTTCATTTTATTGTTTGAATCTATGATGAACATTTGTGTTGTGTTCTGAGAAAACTGGGCATAATGCATGTGCGTAAAGTGTCGTCCCAGATTAGCTTGCGCAGTCCGCACAGGCTTATCAGGGACGACATTTTCCGCTTTTATGACATTTTTCTCTTCTTAGCAAAAATCCAATTTAGGCGGAAAGTGTCGTTCCTGATTAGCCTGTGCGGACTGCACAGGCTAATCGGGGACAACACTTTACGCACATGCATTATGCCCAGTTTTCTCAGAACACGACACATTTGATTTGTTTGAAAAATTGATAACTCTGAGTAATTGAGTAACAAATACCAGAAAGATTTGAATTTCAACGATGATATTAAAATGACAAAACATGAAATTAGATAGCAAATAACCGATGCTCCTTAGAGTAATATTCAACTTTTGAATAACAGAGCAGAAACCATTCCAAATCAGTTACTTTATTACTAAACAGCAAATTGAAATGCAATAAACCCTGTTTAAAGTTAGCACAAAAAAACCCATATCAAAACCATAAATGTATATGACCAACTATATTTTGACAAGTAAACTGTGATGATCTCACATGCTTTTCATAACTGTTGCTATAAGTGTGGCTGTTGAACTTTCATAGTATGATGATAATTTTGCTATAATTTTGAACAGTGAAAATATCACATGAGTCTTCTTGTAACCATGAGAACTGATCTGTGATAATATCACATTAGTCATCTAGTAACCATGGTGACTGGATATCAATTTCAGAACGAAGAGCGTCGTCGACAGGAAGAGGCGCGTCACAACACGGGAAAGCCCGCGGAGGTGGTTCGTAACCCGTACTATAGCTCAGATGACTATGAGTCATGGCGTAGAAAGGAGCAGGCGAAACTTGGAGACGAGTACAAGGAATTCCTGAAACAGGTAGGTCCTCACGTGTGATTTGATATAGAGAATGTGAACCCATTGCTTCCTGTTCTGTATCTTTGAGATGTCCTGTAGGTCTCTGTGTGCAAATTATGTATGAGCAGATCTCTGGGGAGAAAAGGCTAAGTGCATGTGCGTTAAGTATTGTCCACGATTAGCCTTTGCAGTTGGCAAGGGCTAATAAGGGATGACACTTTCTGTCTAGACTGGATTTTTTGTTACAAGAGACTTTTTTCAAACAGAAAATTCCATAAAAGCGGAAAGCATTGTCCTTGATAAGCCTTTGCGATCTGCACAGGCTTATCTGGGACTATTCTTTCCACACATGTATTAAGTCCGAATTTGCCAGAACATGGCTCATAAATATGTAGGAGTACTAATCCTGCTGAGGTGTCAGCAGGAGAAAAAGCCTTGCCACCATCCACTGGCGCTCTGTTCATGGCAAGTGACGGATCACCTACACATGACTGGAATACTACGACATAGTACAGAATATTACATGATTGAAACTGTTGTTTTTAATTTAAATAACTTGTTTTGTCGAATTCAATAGTGAAAGGTATTTTTTAATTAACGCACCTGTTTTTTAAGGACAATACTGTAAAACATGTTGTCACTTACAGTTTCTTTGATTATTACTTTCTATTGATTGTAAGTATTTGTGTTGATCTTCCAAAGAGTCCAACTTCTCCATTTATGCTAGAATTGCAGAATCCTCTGACCTTTGTCTTATATGCATTGTAATAGTGGTCAGAGTATATAGAAATCATCTCTTCTGTTGGGTGGAAAACCTGTTCAAAAGTTGTAGATTTAATACTCGATGTCAGTTGTTAGTGAATGTCAAAGACTATTCCAATTGTAGCCCAGGTAAAGGCATGAACCTAGTCATTAAAGGTTGTGCACTTTTTGAACAGACATGTTATACCAGTTAAATCATTATAACCATTATACTTTGCATATTAACATACAGGTCATGAGGATTCAACTAGAAAAGTAGCCCTAAACCAAAATCTCTCTTTTTATAGCATGCGTTAAACTTTTCTGTGTCTTATAATGTATGTTACTTGCTTGTGGGTAGTTTGCATACTGTCCCCATATTACACTTAGTTATAAACCCTATTGTTTTCAGACCAGCTGTGTTGTCAATTGATGCTGATATTCCTATGCAACAACTTGTGCCAAATGTAGAAATATATTTCAGTTATGTTTTTATGCCCCAGGCATCTACTGATGTTGGAGGCATACAGCGATAGTCTGTATCTTAAAATAACATATTTCATAATTATAACATAAATAATATTTTCCAGATAGATTTGATACTTGTAAGGATGATGTCTCTGAACACTATGAACTTACCCACATCACTTGACCTCATTTTGACCGTGGCATTTAACTACTTTTGGACTTCTTGGTTAACCCTAAATGACGCCTTTCTTCTAATATCAATAATGCTTCCTACAAAGATTTGATACTTGCATGGATAATGTCTTTGAACATTATCATAAAACCCGAATCACCTGCCATCATTAAGACCTTGACATTGACCTACTTTTTGACTTTTGCTAATTTGGAAGGTCCAAATTATTGATTAACTCAAAATTATGTGTTTCATCACCCAATCAATAAAGCTTTTTGCAAACCTTTGATACTTGTATATATGATATATTTGAACACTGTCAACACACCATCACCACCTGAACTTTTTTTTACCTTTACTGTGACCTACTTTTGGACTTCAATTAAATTAGAAGGTCCAAATTCTTGAATAACCAAAATGAAATGTTTTGTTTAGTTTCCATACTGCTTGAATACTAATATTTGACACTGCCATGGATGTTATCTATGAACATTCAACACATCTACATCAGTTGACCTTAAGAGTTAGATTTTTTCAGAATATCAAAATTCTTGGTTAATCGACTGTTTTAATGACCTCAATACTACTTACTAAAAAGCTTTGATACTTCCATTCACACTCAGCACACTCACATCACCGGACCTAATTTGACCTTGACTTAATTTGGGACCAAGGCTTACTAAAATGGGCCAATGAATCAATACTGACAACGCTTTCAATGGGGGCATCAGCGTTTATTAAACACAGTATCTTTTTAAATTGTTGTATTTGTGCCTGATTTTACTTTTATCCTGTGACAATGATGTTTGTAGAAGTTTCAGCCTCGCGGTGATGTGGGGTTTCCCATTGGCCAATATAGGTATGAGCCTAAACGGCTCATTCTCGAAAAGGAACGGAACGAGGAATACAACCGCCTTGCTGAGAATATTGGCAGTGTAATGTCGTCTGCTCATTCAAGTTGCCCAATGTTCACCTCGCCATTTATCCTTGCAGCACTTGCATCTTCTAGTTTCAGATTCTAGCACTTGGTTTTGATTCGTGACACATTTTTTGTTTGATATTGTTAGCATGAAGGGATAAGTCTCTAGCTTTCAGTGATAAAAGCTTTGTTTGACTAACCTAATTGCAGTATGGTTTATGGTTTTGTAGTTGCTTTAGTTATAGGATTGTGTGTTTTTAACACAAATTGCTGCACACAAAAATTCAGTCTCAATCTTTGTATGATTGAACACGTAAAATTGACCATTGAGATTTATTGCCATGCTCTTACTATTTCTAACAATTAGTTAGCATAATTATACTATACTGATTAAGACACGGAATTTATCAGTCAAAGAGTCTTCAGTCTGGGTATAATGAACCTCTAAACTCCATTATTGGCAGTTGAATGATGCCATTTTATTTATAATCTTTGAAACAACAAAACCTTTCAACTTGCTTTTCAGGAATGAAAAAAGTTAAAAATGTTTGACTGCTTTTCATTTTTTTATAAATAAGTTTAGAAAGTAGTAGGTCAGGGCAGCTTTTTGTCCACAGGTTCTTCACCAGTCAAGAAAAGCCATGATCAGATCGAGAAAGACTCTTTTTGCATTAATTAAATTTATAGTTGTTGAAAATTTAGTGTTGGCATAATTAATAGAATGAATATTAATACTACCAACAAGGCTTGTTTAACACTGTTTGAGCATGCGTGTTTGCTGTTTTCTTTTCACCAAGGAATATGCTCCAGTTGGAACGCAGGGTTTGCCCCTGGGTCAGTACAAATATGAACCCAAGCGCTTAGCCATGGAACAGGAGAGGAATAAGGAATATAATGAATTGTTGAAGAAGGTAGCACTTAGCTGACTAGAGCTAAACTAACTGTGTGTGGTGTTAACATAGTCCCTCGGTTTTCAAAACATAGTCGCAAGTCTAGGCGTGGTTAAATGTTTTGTTTGCGGTTATCACTAGGTCAATGTTTTGCCATTTTGATTTTGATTTTTGTGTGATCTAGAAACCAAACCTTTGATTAAATGGTTAAAAATGATATTATTTGAGAACTAGAGTATATTTGAAAAACAAATATTTAAAAATTGTATGCAAGCTAAATTTTCATACCTTGAAATAATATGAATTATACGTTATTTATTTGTTTCTCTGGCTTGACTTGTTATGGTGTAATTTGAATCTTAGTTATTTTTAGGGTATAACTTCATTTTCAATACTGAGAGGAAAATATTGTTATCAATCACATAAGATGATATCCAAAAAACAGTACAGTTTTAATACTTTTTATACGCCAGTTTTAAAAAAGGGGCGTATTGTGGGAACACCTGTGGCGTGTGGGCCCCTGGGCGGGCAAGGCTATTGGGCAGCGTCCAGGAGAACGATGTCCGCTCAATTACTCAAACAGTTTAAATTGGAAACTGAATCTTTATGGGAATCATATCTTGGCCGAGTTACAAAACCAGCCTTCAAAATTAAGCACTTCAGAACAATGGCCCTTGAATTCTAAAAAAATATTGAAATTTATCTTGTCTGCTCTCTTTTTCCAATCGTTAATATTGGATCATCAAACAACATGGTTTTAAACTTGTTGGCTTATTATCTCCAAAAAGTTAGATAACTGGCCAAATTGCTTGATGCTCATGTGAATTATGGCCCTTGAATTATCCACAATTGGCCAAACTATTATCCTCTGCTGGGTTTGTGGTTTTAGAACAATAATTTTAGGTTGAACAAAGCAATCTTGATGACACTTTGGATATCATAATAAGCATGCTTGACTGGACACCCAGCTTGGGATTGTACTTGGGGCAAGTCAGGTCATAGTCAGGTCACAGATTGGAAGGATGTGTTACACAAAAATTGTGTGTGTATGTAGCTTACCTGCAAGCCAAGCTTGAGATTTCATTTGGGACTAGTTAGGTTAAGGTCAAGGTCACTGTTTCTAAATTAGAAAAACAGTTTCCACACCATAACTTTAGTTTTTATGGATGCATTGCGTGTGTGAAGGTTTTTGTGTGTTTTGTGTGTAGGGTGCTGTCATGTAGACTGAAATTGGGATTTCTTTTTTAGCCAGTTGGATAAAGTTCAAGGTCATTGTTGCTAAAAATTGAAAAACACTTACTGCTCAAGTACTTAAGTTTTGATGGTATTATGCTTAAATTGTGTGTGTAGGCAGCTTACTTGTAGACCTTAATTGAGATGGCACATTTATTATTTTAATTAAATTAGATTAATAGGTTAAAGGTTGAGTACCTGATTTCATGGCATTGCCTTGTGTCTTATTGTATCCATTATTTTCTGCGCCAACATTTGTACAACAAATTAATAGAGCGTTTGCCGATCAATATAACCCAGACCTTTAAACGGGTGTATTTTGTGACTTGTTGGTGAACGTTTTCAAAATTGTTAATATTCAAATTACGAAGATAAAAGCCTCAATTTAATTATGTGTTGTGTGTTTCCATAGCAACCCAAACATAAATCGCCCCGTGGTCTGATGGGTATTGATGGCCCTGTTGAAGGTCTGCAGGGTCTAAATATTGATGTCACATACAACGAGAAGAAAAAAACATGGCTTGAAATGCAAAGAAATCGTGATTATAATGCGCATTTAAAGAAGGTAAAACTTTGACCTGCTAGGAATACATGTTGCTAACAGTACTGTGTGATGCGTTGAAAGCCATCTATCACCCCAAATTTCACTTGTACCCATGGGTTGTGGCGCACTTGAGTTCACCTTACCATATTAACACTGCTTCCAGCCCTTCTCGCTCACCGCCCCCACCCAAATGTACGTGTACTTATATAGATCTTTGATGTTCACCTGGTGAACAGACAGATCTACAACTAACAAATTACAAACAAAATTAAAACGTCACAACTTGTATCAAATTCACCATTATGCTAATTATTGAATAACGTTAAGTTTCAGTTGTTTTTTCCTGAAACACTGCATGCGATGCTGACTTCCTGTCTATAAATGGCCATCCGTGTGCACCTGGGAGCCTTTAACAAATAGCATCATTGATTTTCATTTGCTTTTTTCTGTTCTGTATTTGTTCCTTCTTTACACTTTCTATGTGTTTTCTGTTTTCTTTGAGTTTTTGCTGGGATTTTTTTTCCAACAAATGCTTTTGAAATGTGTGTTCGAGTTAAGTTCATGTGAAAAGAATGTTTTTTGTTGGAAAGGGCTTTCGTTTACACCCTCTCATTGTCACATCATCTCATCATCATCTCACAAAGTGATTGGGGATCAATGATGCTGACAGGGGCTAAAAGGGAATCCAAGCTTATAATTTTAAACACGTTTGTCCTTACCTTACAGATTCATTTTTTTACAGACGGTCTGCATGCCTGAAGGACATCTAAAGTTATCTTAACCAAGGGAATATCATGAAACATTCTTTTTTTTTAAGTCATAATTCTGTTATGTTTAGACTGAGGAGAAGAGGTCTATGACTAAAAGGCTGGACGACCCTCTAGGCGCTCCAAAAACGACATACGAAGCCTCATATGCTGGCATGAATCCCCCACCCAGCCCCAAAAGGATGTACCACCAGAAACCCCCGAGCCCCTACCGGTCTAGAGTGGATGCAGCTGACTACTCGCCCATGCACCGACCCCCTCCCTCCCCTCTTAATGGTCAGGCCAGGGCTCGTACCCTGCCACCACTGGGTCTTCCTCAGCAGCCGCAGGATCAGTTCAGCCCACCCCAGCAGTACTACCAGGACCAGCTCCCTCCTCCTCCTAGGGCTCAGAACATGCCCATGCCAGGGGGATCCGTGGGTCTGTACCAGAACGATGACTATGATGATGATGCGGGCCAGTACCAGCCTAAGATGGGAAACCTAGAGGAAGCCGACCCTCACAGGTTCCACCAGTCCATGACGGCCGCCTACCCCAAGGCCAACTCAGCCCCTCCGGGATCCCTGCCTGCCACACCCAGCAAGCTGTCCCTGCCTCTGGGCCAGTATGACGACATGAGACCTTTCATTGAGAAGCAGAGAAATAAAGAGTACAATAGTCTAAAGGACAAGGTACAACATTTGTTTACTGGATAAACACTGGACTGACTTCACCTGGCTTGGTTCTTTCATTAACCTTTCTTCCTGCCATTGACTCGGTTAAGCCCCAGATTTCTGACCCATAATTTCAAATTTGTAAAATAAGCTGATCAAACTTCTCTACCTTTGATGAAATATATTATTGTTACATTATAAAATTGGATAGTTATTTTTAAAATTTATTTAAATATGTTAAAACATGATTGAATTTCATTTGGTTTGACTGCATTCTGTCTAACTTAATATGCACTCTGGATTTACCTCCTATCTGTCTTCTGCTCTGGGCACCACTAATGCTTGCTGAGCCATGCACCCACCAGGCAAGGTGATTTCTAACCTGTTATCCTTGCCTGCAGATTGGCCCTAGCCCCCGCAGGCTTGCTAAAACTCCTACGGACACAGCTACGTCTCTGAATGTTGGCCAATATGACACTTTGAAACCAAAATTTGAGGCTCAGCGTAACCAAGAGTACCAGGAATATCTGAAGACGGTAAATGGTTCCAGACACTTCTGCACATGCACCTGGGAATCCTTGAGCATTGTATTAGCGTGAGAAATGAATTATCGGATAGTTGAGTTTGATAATCTTTATAAAAATAAATTGTGCTGTTGGTAACTAAAATACTGCTTTTTGTACGTTAGCTGCCTCCTGTTAAGAAAACAGGAGTGATTCCCCGATCCACGGCTGTCACTCTACCCGTGGGTCAATATGAACAGGTGAAGAACCTTATTGAAAAACAAAGGAATCAGGAATATAACGAACTCGTGCAAAATGGAAAAATTGGGAAGGTACGAATGAATGGTGGTTCTAAGAGCCCCGTAAATCTTTGCATCATTGTTTCTCAAGCCATTTTGTGATTTCATCTTCATGGTCATCTGACAATTGTGTGTTCATTGTTTGTTGCTGCAGCTTTGTCTTGTTGTAATTGTTTGCCTTTGTGGATGTCTGATTTAATTCTATAATATATCAATTAATTTGTACTCCTTTTGTATTGTATTACTTGCTTCTTATGAACTTACTTTATTAATGTTCTAGATCAGGTTTGATCTCTGTTCAAGTCATAATCTACTCTTATTGCTACTTGCTAAATGAACTGGCACATCATCATCAATAACATCATTTTATCATGACATTGATTTGAACTTGAAAACTGAACATAAATCATTATAAAATACTATGCAATATAAAATGAAAAGGTATTTGATAAATTTGAATTTAAATATAAATATATACACTTTACATCATGATTACCATAATATTTTAAACTTAATTTGCAAGGCTACAATAATTGGTAAAACAACAAAATTGTAATGAATGTATACCGGTATATCATAGAATGTATTGATATGGGAGAGTTAGTGTGTTTCACAATGGTGCGCATTTCAGCGTACATTCCGTGAGAAAGTCCCCACACCCCCTCAACTGCAGGGCCTGCCCCTGGGGCAGTATATGTATGAGCCCTTGCATAAGGCCATGGAGACACAGAGAAATAGGGAATATAATGATTTCATACAGAAGGTACGCATCACCCACTTGCACAGGCTGCGCGCTCCATTGGTGCAGAGGGCAGTCTTGCACCTTTGTGGTGGTTGACGGTTGTTTTTTTTCTTTTGTAGATTTGTCTTTCTAGAACTGTGGTTGATGATCACTTAATCAGCAGATTGTTTTGTGTATTGATGTAGTTAAGAGAACCATACAAATCAGCTGATCAATTAGTTTGTGTGAAAGAATATTTGCCATTATTTGGCTTATATAATATACAGATTATGTTATTTTGATAGAAGAAGTAATAGTTGGTAATAGCAGGGGCAATATTGTCATCTTTCTTTGCTGCACTTTCATTATTTAATGTGGAATTAAACCGAACATAAAAGATAACATTTCCCGAGTTGATATTTGACTAAAACAGTATTCTATGTTAAAAACACAGTTGAGTATTTTCATGTATAATTGCAAATGAATTTCTTTTTCCATTAATTTCCATGCATGCACAATTTGCTTGTGCTAATTTCAGTTCTTGATAGTTAATTTCTAAAAAATATTGTAGCAGAATTTCAATTTCTGTAGCTTTTCTAGGATTGACATTCAGGAAACTCAGTTTGTTTTCTACAAACATTCGCTCTCCATCTTTGTCATCTGTAACCTGTTAAATAAGATTGCATGAGCTGCATTCTGGGAAAACTGGGCTTAATGCATTTGCGTAAAGTGTCAACCAAGATTAGCCTATGAAGTCCGCACAGGCTAATCAGGGACGACACTTTCCGCTTTTACGGGTTTTTTCTTTTGAAGGAGGTCTGTTCTAAAAAAAACTCCAGTGTAGGTGGAAAATGTTGTCCTTGATAAACCTGTGCGGAGTGCACAGGCTCATCTGGGATAAAACTTAACACAAATGCATTTAGCCCAGTTTTCCCAGAATGAGGCTCGTATGATGTTTGTATTCTACTTGCTGTGTGCAGCGACTTGGTCTTTGTGGGCTAGTGGTTCTCTACAAAAAGGAACAATGCAATGTAGTCAGACACTTTGTCGCCATTCTTTAGGAACTTTTTTCTGCAAATTGGCTCTCAAAAGTTTATATGCATCTAATTTTCTGTTTTCTAAGCACCATATATTGGAAGTGTAATATATAAACAATGAAGTATAATTCAATGTGCTGCCTTAAATCTGATTTAAGTTTACTTAATCGAAGAAAACACAATTAACATACATGCCAGCCATCCCGATCTTTGCGGGACAGTTGTTTGGAGTGTATGTTTGGGCGTCCCTGTATGAGACAATTTAACCTGACATTCGTAAAAAACGGACATACCCTGTACATTCTATAAGTTTACAATAAAATTTGCTATTCAGGCGCTGTCTGTCTAAAACTTACCATCGATAATCCCTTTATTGCCCCCATTAACAACCCACTGATACTTCTCGAGTGCACCAGTGTTGTTTCTGACACCTTTTCAGCGATTTATCACCAAATTTTTGATTTTATCAGGCATTCACACCATTGCCGTTGTTATGATAGGGGTCACTTATTGCTATGTAATGCTATCAATTGATGTGTCATACTGAAAGAAAAGCCAAATGCGGCCCTATCAATTTATGGAGTCATGCGCATGCGTATAGTGCGTTTGTATGTTTACTTCCACAAATGTATTGCTTTAGACCTGAAGAATTCTGGAATGTATGCATCAAAAAAACATTTCAATTTTCAAAGTATTTATTAGTTGATTTAGTAAAGATTGCCTCATTGTGATACATACCTTTTATTGAGAATTAATTTATGGATGTCAAATTAATAACACACTTTATTGAAGCCATATTTTAAAGCCACATGGTATATCTGGAATATTTGGAATTTCTTTTTCTCAGACGCTTCTTATTGTGATACAGGATTTCTTCTATATTTGGACTTAATTTTCAATTAAAACCCCTTCTTTAGCCTCTTTCCCACATGAGTCTTTATTCCGTTCCCATAGAAATATGGCAACGCTGCCACCCAACGCACCACTCGAAGTGAACCAGCGGGTGATACTGGTAATCCTACTGCTTCATTTTACTATGGTAACGAAGGGGTGCAAGCAGAGAAGAGGAAACATTTGGAGGAAGAGCGTAGAAATGAATACAATCAGCTGGTGCGGGAGGTAACGCTACGCACTGTGTGATAGGACAGGGTTCATTCATGTTTGTCAAGGCCATGTGGGTGTGGCTGCTAGTTCCATAGACATACAGTCAAACCTGTCCCAGAGACCAGCTTTTAATAGAGACCATCTGTCCATAAAGACCACAACGATTTCCTCCCAATCCTTTCAATTCCTTTTAATCGACCCTGTGAATAAAGACCACCTGCAAACAAAGACCACAACGACCAAATCCCTTGAGTGGTCGTTATTGACAGGTTAGACTGTAGTTCCCTTTCATGTAGTTGAGTATTGCACTTTCCATTACATTTCTGTTTCACTGATACGTTACCGTTTAATCTTAACTTTGCAGTGAAATCCTTTTGAACAGACTCACTTCCTTATCCAAATTTCCCACTGATCATTAGTGCTTTCCTAATACTGTTACAATAATTATTTAAGTTTTTTTACTGCAGGTTGGTTAAGTTTTATTATTTATTTTCACAGAAATATTCAAAAAAGATTAAAATTGCTTAATTTAAGTTTTTATAACTTCTTGTGTATGAATCATATTTAAAAAAATATAATTATTTTTGTATAATAATTTTCATGACTCACAAGGTAGAACTGGGACAATAGATTTGTGCTGCACCAAACTGCTTGATAGATTATAAAACAAGAACCCTGTTTGCCACACTACCATTGTCATTTACTCAGAGTATGCCGTGTGTTGTATTGACAGATGGATCCTCCGCTATCTAAATCATTTAATGTTCCAACGGACACTGAGTCAGGCTTACCGATTGGCCAACAGCACCACGAGGCATGGAGAAAGTTCCTTCGAGAACAGAGAAATAGAGAATATAACCAACTAGTTGATGTGGTAATCTATGATTGCTTCATTATTGGTCCCTTTCTGTACTGTAGGCGCCGGTTTTGTGTTGGTTTGCAGTTGGTGCAGTGTGAAGTTAACTTCTAACTTGGCTCTAACACGTTCGTTTTGTTTGTGATTTAGTATTTGTGGCTGGTTTGCTGTGTTTGAGTGCTTGTTGACATGGCTTGATTGAAAGTTCTGTTCTTTTGTTCTTTTTCGCTTCTGTCTTTTAAAATTTTGGATGGTTGAAAGTGTTAATAGATCAGAGAATAGATTGGAAATATTAGATTTCAGAGATTTTTTTTTTCTTTCTTTTTTTAAGTCGACACACACATTGCCTTGTTTTCCACACACAGGTTGCGGTAGTGAGGGAGTTTTACAGCAGCACGAGAAATGTGGATGGGGGCACAGCTAGGAGTTCTTGCTCTGGCATTGTATTCACACCCACTGGGTGGTTTATCTTGTTGTTTATGTTTATGTTGTATAGACTGTTTGAAAGAATATTTATTTTTAGTTATTATATTTAATTATTTCAGAATGTCTTATGTAAAAAAGAACTGAAGGTGGATTATTAATATGCAAAGTTGGATTTTTTAGGAATTAGCAGTTTCTGCAAAACAATGATGTTGGATACCATTAAATGCCATTTTTTGTTAATATTTTGAAGCAATTCCCAGAACAGGTTTTGAATTGAATTTTCAGACCTGGATTTGCAGACAATATTTAGAACTGAATTTGAACACAAATTTCGAAACTGGTTTTGACCACAATTTTCAGAACTGGTTTTGACCACAATTTTCAGAACTGGTTTTGACGAAAAATTTCGGAACTGGTTTTGACCACAATTTTCAGAAGGGTCAGGAGCACCGAAACCGAGAATGGAACTTTGAACAGGGTGGAGTCCTAGAGCTCCGTGGGGACGACGCAGTCCAGAGCAAGCAACGAGAACTTAGAGCCGAACGTCAGAAGGATTACGAGAACTACAAGAACCAGGTACACATGTACTGTCACCTGAGGTTGTCTTCGACCCCCACTGCGTGTGGCCTCATTAATGCATGCTGTTGGGTGTTCTAATTATAGATCTTAAAGGTGGCTGGCTGCACTGTCGCTGCTGTCTTCATGTGTGTTATAGTTGACAGGGGCATTTCATTCCCTTGTCTGTTTATTTATCTATATTTCTCCAGTCTTGTTCTCTGTCAGACAGTCTGATACTCTGTGAGATATTTTCGTTATTAACATTATGCATTGCAAAATGCGTAGATCTAGAATCTGTATAAACATTTATCATTATAAATAGTGTATGTTTAATGTTAAAGGTAGGCGTTAGACTTTTCAGGTGTGACAATTACAATTATGCAATTTTACCCTTGTGTTCAAACCAACCTTAATGCTTATTTATTCACTGCGAACTTATTGTTAGTATCTCTTAAACTAATAAATTACATTTATGTTCAAATGTTTGCTACTTGAAGGAAACATGGTATACTAGTCATTTACGTGTCAAATGCAATTTTTACCACCTCTTTGTCATCGCTTTAATCATAGTTTTCCTGAACATCCTTTCACATCAGTTGGTCGTTTTCATGCCATTCCGCGCAGTCACTGCCCTTTTTGTTCACACCTGTTCAGTTACATCACTTATTACATCACGCTAACACAGAACACTAATTTTCGCCTACACGCTCACCGTGGTTTGTCTTGCGAATATTTAGACGAGGTCCACACAGAATCGCTCTTGGCCTGAGCCAAGTAGCGATCAACCTCTGATCACACGGGGCGCGTATGACGGACTAAAATCCCTTTACGACGAGGAACGTAGGAAAGATCTGCGTAATGCTCTTGAACGCAAGCGCGAGGTAACGGATGCTTCAGCAAGCTGTAGCTGGGGCTTTATTCATGACTAGTGTTCATAGTTCTAACATCAGAATTCTGTATTTGCTCATAGTTCTAACATCAAAATTCTGTATCTGCTCATAGTTCTAACATCAGAATTCTGTATTTGCTCATAGTTCTAACATCAGAATTCTGTATTTGCTTTTTAACAGGTTTATGTTGTTGGTTGTTTGTTCTGTTTTGCTTGCTTTATGGTTGTTTTTTTTTTTTTAATGTTTGGGGTTTATAGATATTTTTGTGACCTCAAAGGGAGGCATATAGTAATCGCATTGTCTGTTCTTCAGTTGATCATTTTGTGGAGAATTTATCAGGAAGTATTGAAGGGATTCAAATGAAGCTTAATTTAATGATAGAGGGCATTAAGGGGAAGTGAAGAATACAAGAATTATAACTCTGTCTTAAGAATTATAGAATTAAAACCCATCATTTTTTGTATTAAAGGTATTAAAATTCAACTGTGTGCATTGACATGGGACATGGAGGGGAAGTGAATAGTATAAGAACCATAACTCTTTTATCAGTATATTTGGGGTTATTACCCTTTGCTTATTTTTGGTATACATGTATTACATTTCTTGTGTGGAACATAACTCATCAAATATATTAGGTATTCAAATTTTATAATGAAAGATGGCTAAAAGAAAAAGTAATCCTCATGAAACTTTATTCATCTGCAGAAACAGTGTGGGTGAAAGCAGAGAGCTAGAACTATTCTTATTATAGAAGCTCTTTTAAGTGATTTGAATTAATGCCTTTGGTATTTTCTTTTGCATAGCCAAATTGCATATAGTGTACTTTAAGTGTGCAGATCCTAACTAAAACAGTGTTACATAAGGGATTCAAAAGGAACTTTATATTCTGAGTACAAAAACCATAATTCTTTCTGTCTTTCAATAAATATTTAAAACTTGTCTGTTTTAATTCCCCAACTTTGAAGGTCAATATTACACTTTTTGGTCAAAACAATATTTCAGGGGCATTTGGCACTTAAAGTGATAGCATGTTTTAATGTTATTTTTTTAATACTTTAACATTTGTGCTGCGTGTAATATTTTATCTACGTCTGTGGGGCAAAATGTGATTATAATGATACAGAACTAGCAGCAAGAAAGTACTTCCTTAGAATGTTGTCTTATGGACATTTTTTGGAATATACAAACTTACATTAATGCTTTTGTAAATAATGCAATTGAATATTAAAATATTTAGTATCCAAATTACTCCACATCGATGCAATTTCAATTATCGTATCTTTATTATACAGACTACACATAGGTATGTGTTTAGTTGCACAAGTAGCGTAACCTAAATAGATATATGCTGACATTTTGTTTCAATAGTGAATTAAAAAATTGCCCCATAAACAAGGTAACATCAAAAAGTATTCTTTATATGATCCATGACATATTTTTCATAGTAATTCATACATCAGAACACCGTCCTGGTGTATTCTTATTATTATAAATAAACACAAATAATATTTAACTGTTAATGATGTGTACTAATGACCTGAGTATTGCTGTTTTGCTTATTTGTATTCATTGAAGAAACATGGAATTGATTTAGTAACTGAGCAACATTTCACTTGTTACAAATAATAATAGCTGTAGCAAATTTCTGATTAATTTTGAGTGTCTAGTGACTTAAGTTTTGTTATTAATACATCTTATATTCCAAATTTGCAAAACACTGCAATAATTCATGAGGATGATGATAGCTAACACTTGAAAGAGTTAAAGTGCATTAATACAGACAAGTATTTACACGTTTTGTTTTTTGTTGGTGTATAATTGAATATTCCATATATTTGTTCGTATAATATTATGCAAAACTGTCCTCTATTTTTTCATATTTTGTAGTATTGAATGGTCTGTTCTGTACATATGTGGTGTGTTTATTTGTTCCATATCAGTCCATTAAGTTTTACAACCATTCTTTTTAGATATGGAAGGCCTCTCAGTAACAATGCTCTCAGCCTGCATTCCTACTGGAAAATACCTTTTATTTATTTTTATTTTATTCTTAGAAGTGGTAGTATAATGTCAGTTGAAAAACTCCTTTTTTCATGTACTGGAATATTTTTTGTGAAGTGGAAAAAATACTCAACGAGGTATAACATAAAAAGAAAAAGTGTATGGTTTTGGTGTGGTAAGGCTGTCTTAAGGGATACAAACCCTACAGAAAATGTTGATTGTCTCCCTTCCAAGTCCCTTCCAAGTACTGATATATTACATTACAGCTTAAAATTCTTGTATTTCAAGAAAAACTCACAAATATTATGACCAACTAATAAGGATGACATCCAATCAATACAATCTCGCAGTGTTACTTTTTTTAATCATCACTTTTTGTGACATATGTGACAAAGCACCTGCCTGTTCGGGTCATGTCGGAGCCTATACGCCGCAAGTATGACTACCACAATCCCATGGTGGACGCGATGGGGAAGTACGAGAATCAGCGCAAGGAGCTGCAGGCAGACTTGAGGCGAGACTGGCTCAAGCACCTCAGTCAGGTAGCAGACGTAGGTAGCAGACGTTATGGCTCAGAGTATGACTAACCTTGCTCTACAACATCAGAGCATGCTTATCATAGCTCATACTTCAGTGCAACTCTGCCGTTCAGATTGGGGCATGATTAGTGATTTACGTAGATCACTCTGAAGTAAACATTCTGCACATCTAGAGACTGGTCAAGACAACCATAGAAAAAACCAGTCATCATTAGAGATTCGTGGATGCTTAATAAAGCTCAACAGTCTTCAATAGAGATTTGGAGATGTTTAACATACCTAACCCAGTCTTCAGTAGAGATTTGGAGATGTTTAACATAGCTTACCCAGTCTTCAGTAGAGATTGGGGAATGCTTAACATAGCTCAAACATCATAAGAGATTCGTGGATGCTTAATATAGCTCAACAGTCTTCAATAGAGATTAGGAGATGCTTAACATACCTAACCCAGTCTTCAGTAGAGATTCGTCGATGCTTAATATAGCTCAACAGTCTTCAATAGAGATTTGGAGATGCTTAACATAGCTTACCCAGTCTTCAGTAGAGTTTTTGGAATACTTAACATAGCTCAAACAGTCTTTAGGAAATATCATGTTATGTTAAAAGTAGTTCTGTCTTAGAGAGGCATGTTAACTTTAGTTCACTCTGGTTTAACCACACTGCAGTAGTCAGGTGTGCTCTAGAGTTCACATAAATATGGGCGCTGATTTTTTCCATATCGTTCTTGCGTGTTTGCAGGTTTGAAGATTGACAACACAACATTCCAGAATGAAAAATATTCCCGCAAAAATCAAATTGGTCTTTTTTCTAGATGCATGTTTTGTTCTGGACTTGCCAAGATTTTTTTTTAAAGTGTTAGTGATATTAATATCTTGTGTGTTCATGGCATGAAAAATGCGTGGCATTTCTTGATGTTGACATCTAACCGGACAAACTTAACACAAGATTTCCCATAAGGACTTTTGAACAACCTTGCTTTTAAAAATGTGCTGTGTTCGTATATAGGATTGCAATGTATTGTGTTCACTTTTCCAACAATTGATATGTATTTTAATATGTTTAATTTTTTTTTCCATAAATTTCCATTAAACAAAAATTCCACTGAACATTTGAGATTGAAAATGTAACCATGACAACTACAGAACCCTGCGCCCGTGACAGCGAGTCACATGGACTCAACTTATCACACGCCCGCGTCGGCAGGAGAGGAGCAGCCCCTCATACACTCCATGGGGCTATATGAGCTGGAAACCAAGCAGAAGATGAAAGACCAGCTGCACAAGGACTTCCATGACTTCCTGCATGACCAGGTACCCTGTCCCCACCTAGGTCATTTCACCACTATTACCCACACTACCAGGTATCCCTCCCCCTCCTGCAAAGGTCATAGCTCCATGACTACCTGTTTGACCAGGTATCCAGTCCCCTCCTGCAAAGGTCATAGCTCCATGACTACCTGTTTGACCAGGTATCCAGCCCCTGCCTAGGTCATTGCACCAGGACTCCCCCCAACCAGGTACCCTGCCCTCATTTGCAGAGGTCATAGCTCCATGACTACCTATTGGACCAAGTACCCTGCCCCCTCCCACAAAGGTCATAGCTCCATGACTATCTGAACAACCAGGTTCTTTGCCCCCTCCCGTCTAAGTAATTGCACTGTGAGCGCAGTGTACCTGGTATCTGAAATGTGGTGAATATAGCTCACATTGTTGCCAATATTTCAATCTCTGCAAAACTTTCTAAAAAATGCTAAAAGAAATCCAACACTGCTTTTGGATAGAACGGTATAATGGCATACTATGGGTCTTTCCTGGAGTGCAACAGTATTAGGTGTATCATTATCTTAATCTTGCCGTTTTAAAATGCTTGATTTGTATATGGAGTGGGTTTGATCTCGGGCATTGATTGGTAACATTGTTACCAATACCATTGTTACAGTTTTATATGCCACCATGGGCTCGTCCCTCCTTCTGTCCATCATTTTGTCCCGCTTTTTGTGCAGAGCATAAGTCACAAAGTTCATTAAATTGTTAAGGACATTCAAGGGATGTGCAGAGTATTCAATAAAGACATAAAACTTGTCTGTTTTCCCCAATGTTTAAGGTCAATACCACACTTGTGGGTATAAATTATACTGCTGGGACACTTGGCACTTACAGTGACAGCCTTTGTTTTGATCTTTTACATGAAACATACTGTAAAAACTAGTATTCTGCTGGTACAGATTCTGTGCCTTTTATCAGCGCTCATGTTGATTTTATTTTAAAATTCAAGTATTGCACTTCCCTCTAAATACTATGCCAACCATGACTTATCATCTGCTTTACCGTTGCCTCAATCTTTAGCCTCACTATTCGCCCCCTAACACTGTGAGGGAGAACCTGATGCCCCATGAGGCATCGTCTGAGACCCCCCTAGTGCAGCACATGGGAGGTTATGATGCCAAGCGCGAGAAGTTTGTGCTGCAGAGACACCAGGACTTGAAAGACTTCTCCGCAGAGGTAGCCATCTTGTGCATTGGAAACTGATACAGCATGGACTGGCTCTAATAAACTGGTTACTAACATCGCATGGACCAGCTTATTTAAATCGTGAAATAACAGCATAAAGACTGGTCTTTAATACAGCATGGATCCATCACTAATACAACATGGATTTGCTTGATTTAGCATTGATAAGCTAGCATTAAGTACAGCTTGATTGAAATGCTGGCATTTATACTTGTCACTAACACAGTATAGACAAGTTTGATTGAAGTTTGAAATGCCAGCATATAGACTGGTCACTGATACAAACTGGACCCACTTGATTGAAATGCCAGCATGTAGACTGGTCACTAACACAGCATGGACCCCACTTGAATGAAATGCCAGCATGTAGACTGGTCACTAATACAGCATGGACCACACTTGATTGAAATGCCAGCATATAGACAGGTCACTAATACAGCATGGACCCCACTTGATTGAAATGCCAGCATAAAGACTGGTCACTAACACAGCATGGACCCCACTTGATTGAAATGCCAGCATATAGACTGGTCACTAATACAGCATGGACCCCACTTGATTGAAATGCCAGCATATAGACTGGTCACTAACACAGCATGGACCCACTTGATTGAAATGCCAGCATATAGACTGGTCACTAACACAGCATGTATCCACTTGATTGAAATGCCAGCATATAGACTGGTCATTAACACAGCATGGACCCACTTGATTGAAATGCCAGCATATAGACTGGTCACTAATAAAGCATGGACCCACTTGATTGAAATGCCAGCATATAGAATGGTCAATAATAAAGCATGGACTCACTTGATTGAAATGCCAGCATATAGACTGGTCACTTACACAGCATGGACCCACTCAGTTGTAATTTGAAATTTGAACATATAAACCTGTTTGATAATGGTGTTTTAAATGTTCTCATGTGTCACTAATACTTCATGGTCCCACTAGATTGAAGGTTGAAAAATATTTACTAATACGGTGTGGCCACATATGATTGATCTAAACACTGATGGACTAAACACTGGTTGCCAATATTACAGAAAACTGGCTGCCAATGAAAGACATGTTATAAATTTCATACTTTACTATTATACCCAGATAAGTTTGTAACCTTTATGGTGTTCAACATTTGTTCATCAATTATTTTCTATAAACTATGCAAAATAAAACGTCATTAAAATTAAATAATGGATTGTGGTTTCTTTTCCTAAGAACTTAGACTACAGAAATCAACGTTTTTTAAACCCAGTATTAAAGAATTAGATAATAACTTGAAGCCTGAAAAACTGGGTTTGTTTCAGTTAACCCAGGCTCATGTTTTGAAAAGGATGGGGTCTCTTTACTTAAGATGAAGCTATTTGTTGACTTGGTGTGTCTAGTTGATTGGGAACAAACCTAGTTTTTGACTTGAGGTCTTGTTGCTCTCAGCATCAGAAGGACGAGAGTTCACGTATTGTGCATGAGAACACTTTGCCCCACGATGCCTTTGATGAGGTGCCATTGGTCAGCTACATGGGACAGTACGACACCAAGAGGCTACAGTTCCGTAATGAACGCTGCCACGACTTCAAGCAGTTTTCCAAACAGGTTCTAGCATGGCCACCTTTGCTGTTGTGGATGTGCTCGTTTCGGATTATTTATTTGTTTTGTTTTGTCTGCAATGATTTTCTTTTTGAATGTGTTCAATATTTTAATTCAGTTTGTTTTAATTTTCAGGAATTTGTGACAGCTTAACACAGCTTTAAAGAAAATATTTTTATTTGCAGAGTTTTGATATGGTTGAATTTCTTTCTTGTTTTGACAGATAACTTATTAACGTGTTCTGTTCAGTGGTTGTGAATACTATGTTCTGACATGCATGATCTGTGATATATGTTGTACTTTTTTTCCAGAAAAAAACGTATTTTGTTATAGATAAGTTTTTGTTATAGATAAGTTTCTTGTCAAACCATGTTTATTACCCATCTGCTACAATTTACATCAGAAACCCATATAGTTGTTCATAAGTTCTTTCTTAAACTCTGTTATGAACTGTCTTTTTCCTCTTTCAATTTACAAAAATACGTTAACTATTTCAATATTGTTCGCCCCACTGACTCCTCTAAGTAACACAGTTCCTGGTAGCTACAATGCCACCTGCGTTTTGTTTATAGAGGATTAAACAGCTTCGCAACCCACACGATCATTTCGTGTTTCCCACTGTGGCAGTAGCCGAGAGGCCATTGGTTGCCCACATGGGTCGTGATGTGGAGCAGCGTCGCATCGATCTGCGTGTTGAACGTAAAAATGACTACCAGCAGTACCAGTCGCAGGTAGATGCCAAGAATGTAAGCCTTGCATGATTGGTCTGTTAAGGTGATGTGCCTGCTGCATGACTAATGATTGGAAAAATGTGGCTATTTGACTGCTGCATGACTAATTATTTGCCAGATGTCATCATGTGACCTCACCTTGTATACTGCATAACTTATGGTTTGCCATGTGACAGAGGCTCAGCTTCTGATTGGCTGGATGTGATCAGGGGACTGCTGCATGAATAATGATTGGCTTAATGTGTTCATGTGACTGTGTATTCTGCATTACTAATGGTTTGCCATGTGACAGAGGCTCGGCTTCTGATTGGCTGGATTTGGTCAGGTGACTGCTGCATGAATAATGACTGGCTATATGTGGTCATTTGACTGTGTGTTCTGCATTACTAATGGTTTGCCATGTGACAGAGGCCTGCCTTCTGATTAGCTGGATATGGTCAGGTGACTGCTGCATGAATAATGATTGGCTAAATGTGGTCATATGACTGTGTATTCTGCTTTACTAATGGTTTGCCATGTGACAGAGGCCGGGCGTCTGACTGGCTGGTTGTGGTCTTGTGACTGCTGCATGAATAATGATTGGCTAAATGTGGTCATGTGACTGTGTATTTGCATTACTAATGGTTTGCCATGTGACAGAGGCTCGGCTTCTGATTGGCTGGATTTGGTCAGGTGACTGCTGCATGAATAATGATTGGCTAAATGTGGTCATGAGACTGTGTATTTGCATCACTAACGGTTTGCCATGTGACAGAGGCTTGGCTACTGATTGGCTGTTTGTAGTCATGTGACTGCTGTTTGACGAAAAATTGGTCAGTTGATGTCATGTGACTTCTGTTTGACCCATTGACAGCTATATGTTGCATGACGGGTGCTGTGTTTAGACCACTGTTTGGGATCCAGACCATTGTCAAAATTAAAAACAAAAAATGCTTTTTAAGTGTTTTGAGCTTTTGTTGATATTGCTTGTAAGTAATTTTCTATGATAGGAAACACTGTTGTCAATGTTGGTAGCCATGCATGATGTGTCCAATTATGTAACTTACATAATGCATGTTATTAATATACTGTTATCTTTGTTTGCAAAATTGTATGTCTTTTACCAACTTTTCTTATTTCCATTCTTTAATCTTTTCTATGAGTCTTTATAATGAAGTTTTGCAGAAGAAAGCTCAACATTAACTGTTATTATTCATTTTCAATGTGACTGCGTTTTTCACTTTCCCTGTCGCCTGCCTGGTAGACAGTCTTCCATAAATCTGAATACTCTCTGCTTGAGGAACTGAATAATTAATAAATGCAAGTTGTTTCTAGAAACTGAATTTCACCATGCTCCAAATCAGTTTCTGGAGTTTGTTTTTAAGGTCTTGTTTTTTTGTGTCGTGTTCTGAGAAAACTGGGCATAATGCTTGTGCGTAAATTGTCATCCCAGATAAGCCTGTGCAGTCCCCACAGGCTAATCAGGGACGACAATTTCCGCTTTTATGGAATTTTTCATTTAAATGATGTCTCTTCTTAGCGAAAATCCAGTTTAGGTGGAAAGTGTCGTCTCGGATTAGCCTGTGCGGACTGCACAGGCTAATCTGGGACGACACTTTACGCACATGCATTATGCCCAGTTTTCTCAGAACACAACACTTTTAAGATCTTATGTATTGCTCCTTTACCTAAACTTGTTGGGAAGTGTTCATGTTTCATACTTTTGTATAATATTTGTATATTTACTTTGCGTTTGTGCTGTTATTAATTAACTGGTAATTTGTATGATTTTGCAGTTGGTTTGTGTGTTTTAGATTAATTAATAGCTATGTATTAGCTATACTTTACTTGTTTTGTTATAATTCTTCATTGTAGGGGAATGGTGTTCTGTTCATATTAATGAATAAGTTTGCAGTTACAACATGTTTTCTATTAATAGTTTGAGCCCAGGATGTGGAACAGCTAACAAATGCTGTAAAATTTAACTGACTATCCGACTAAATTTTTGGATATTTGTACTATTATAATAAATAAAACAATTCAAGTTATTCTATATATTCCATTGAAGTTATTCAAATTATATATGCTAGCTTGGTGTATTAAATGAGTGACTTCATTCAGATAAGACCTGCATCGTGCAAAAATGGGTGTTATGACATATGCAGCCAGCATAGCTCCAAACCATCCTACGCCTTTGGGCAGTCTGGTCAGGATCTGCTTCCTTGTACACTCTAAAGTCACACAAGGTTTCGTGGTCTCATTAGCGTAATTATGACTCCTCATCAGAGTACCGGTATAAGGATGCAGAGGCATGTCTAGGGCTACTCTGTTTGGATATGTTCTAAGTCCCATTTTCGCGCGACACTGCATGGTCATATCAAATAATTACTAACACAAAAAGGAATTGGTGTATTGCTGTCAATAACACTATATAAATGATAAATTAAGTGCTTCAATGTATATAATAATTATGAATAGTAATATGAAATACAATTTTTCTCTAAATATGTATTAGAGATTCTTGATTAATAACAAACACATTGTTAAGATTCTAAATGATTATTATATGGTAATTAATGTATTAAATTATAATGGTAATGAAGTATCATAATAAAACATAACTTACTCTGAATAAGCTACCTTTACAGCTCTGTTACTTTAAACAGTTACTTGTGAACTCTAATTGAGCCTCGCTCTGTTAAAAGGAGTTTGATGCATGTGCGTAAAGAGTCGTCACAGATTAGCCTGTGCAGCAAAGGCTCACTAGGGACGACACTTTCCCCTTTTCTGATATTTTTTCGTTTTAAAAAAGTATCTTCTTAGCAAAAATCGAGTTCAGGCAGAAAGTTTCTACCCTGATTAGCCTGTGTGGACTGCACCGGCTAATCAGGGATGACACTTTACGCACATAAGTTAAATCTGCTTTTCACAGAGCGAGGCTCATTTGCATAATTAAAAGCTTGAGCCGTTTCAATTTTCATAATTTTCTGTGTGCACATGTTTGACATTAATGACACTATTATTTTTATTTAGGAGAATTTTAATTCCAGTACAAAAAGTAATATATTGAAGCAAATTCTTGACAAAATCTGTCTTAATGACATAAATATCAGTTTTGTATCTCAAAATTTTATTACTATACATTTTTTGTTCAAATTGATTGGTGTTTAATTGTGTTACACTTATTGTCCCCTACCGGTTTCACCGGAGGGGACTTATGGTTTGCGCTCTGTCCGTCCGTCAGTCCGTCAGTCTGTCAGTCTGTCTGTCACACTTGTCTAGATCCTGCGATAACTTTAAAAGTTCTTCATATTTTTTCATGAAACTTGAAACATGGACAGATGGCAATATGGAGATTATGCACCTCATTTCATTTTGTTCTTACGTCAAAAATTCTGGTGTTATTATGGCAACAAATATATATAAAAAAAAATCAAAAAAAAATCTGACAATGGTGGAGCCGGTAGGGGACATCATTTCTTGGCAATAGTCTTGTTTTTAATGTTGCTATGACAACAACAAGGATGCATAGAATTAAAAAAAAATGATATTGAACTTGGATTTTTCTTAAGTCACCATTGATGTCTATTATATAAGTTTGATCGTAAAACAGCTCATTTAAACAGTGTTTTACACGTTTTGCATAAAGACCAGTGTAAGATTGGCGAGCTGTATTTACCCACGAGTGTGTTTTGACGCCCAGACTGTTTGTGCCTTGCAGCAGAAGGTCACGAACCCCCAGCGGCGTCATGACCTAGGGGACACTGCAGCGGGTCCGTTCAATGGTGGACTGTTCCAGGGACTGGGTGAGCATGGCAATGACAAGGAGGGCCTGAACCAGCAGCGCCGCCAAGAGTACAACGACAAGCTCGACCAGGTACCAATACCCATATGGGCCAAGTAATGTGGGAAAACTGGGCTTAATGCATATGCATAAAATGTCGTCCCAGATTAGCCTGTGCAGTCCACTTAGGCTTATCAGGGATGACCCTTTCTGCTTTTAATGCATTTTTCATTTATGGGAGTCTCTTCTTAACAAAAATCAAGTTCAGGCGGAAAGTGTCGTCCCAGATTAGCCTGTGCGGACTGCACAAGCTAATCTGGGATGACACTTTACGCACATGCGTTTAGCCCAGTTTTCACAGAACAAGGCTTATATATTACAGGGACAGTAATTGTTATTTTGAACCCTATTTTCTAAGCTTGATTACATCTGAAGCATGAACATTATATTGAATGATCAAGTCCGTTTTGGGGGAAAAGCAGTACTTTGTGTCTGTGGAAATATTCTGAGAACGTTCCCTGGATGGGTATTGAACCTTGGACCGCCTGGTCACAAGGAAGCCACTATATCCACTTCACCGTTGAGACTTCTCTTGAATCTTAGAGCATCTGCTAAAACCATTTGTCTTTTATATTCTTGTGTTACCTTTCAGTTCTTAATTGTCCCCTACCGGTTTCACCAGAGGGGACTTATGGTTTGCTCTCCGTCAGTCTGTCAGTCAGTCTGTAACAATTTTCTGGATCCTGCGATAACTTTAAAAGTTCTTCATATTTTTTCATGAAACTTGAAACATGGATAGATGGCAATATGGACATTATGCATGTCATTTCATTTTGTTCCTACGTCAAAAATTATGGTTGCTATGGCAACAAATAGACTAGAAATACTGCTGAAAATGGTGGTTTTCTGGATCCTGCGATAACTTTAAAAGTTCTACATATTTTTTCATGAAAATTGAAACATGGATAGATGGCAATATGGACATTATGCACATCATTTCATTTTGTTCCTTAGTAAAAAAAACTGGTTGCTATGGCAACAAAAAAAACAAAAAAAAACAATTTCTGACAATGGTGGAGCCGGTAGGGGACATAATTGCTTGGCAATAGTCTTGTTATTTCTGTCATATTTCAAAGCAACTGCTGTTCTGGTATTATCTTAAATAATATTGTATTAACTTAAGTTATAGAAATTCCTATTTTCTTTAATAATTTATACAATGGCTTCTGTTGTAGTCGCTTTGTTAATGTTGCTTTCATGTATGTTATTTATCAATTGCAATCAATGAAAAAAACAGATAGGATAGAAAAAAAATACTTCTTCTAATGTTCTAAATTGACATGACATGTTTTTTCTGGGTTGCATTGCTCAAGAATGTAATTCTCTGATAGGCTAACAACTGTTGAGTCTTAAAACTGCAGAAAGATTTATAAACTTCATTTAGTAAAACAAACAAAGCCTTATTCTTAAAGAAAACAAAAGAAAGAAAAAAGAATGTAATTTATGGCTTAACTTAAGTGACTGTTAGATAAACTGGTGATTACAATCTTAAGCAACTGAACCATTTGCATTGTTCTTTCCTTCACAATCCCCAATCCTGTTAGTAGAGATTTGCACATTAACACGACACTGCCCATCAGCATTAACATATGAGCCGCATCAATCAAAAATGAGCCTTAAGCCATGCGTGGCAAGCACAGCTCCAGACCAGCCTGCGCAGTCTGATCAGGAGCTACCCAGTCTGATAATGAGACCAACAAACCTTGCGTGACTTTATAAGGCGGAAAGGGTTGTTCCTGACCACTGTACGATTGCTCGGGCTGGTCTGGAGCTATGCTGGCTGCATATGGCGTAAGACCTATTTTCACATGAAGCGGCTCATATTACAAATATGTGTTATTATGAATATAATCTTTATAATGGTACTTGAATCAAATTTGAACAATGAAAGAGTATCCTTTTTTAAGTAAAGTTGTGATATCCTTTATACTGGTAAATGAAACTTATGCTGAAAAAACTCTTAAAATATAATGTAGGACCTATTCAAGTTAATAATTATGCAGATTTTACGATTGTCAGATAAAGGTGTCACATCTATAGCTTTATATGACTGTGAAAGCAGTGACAGTCTCCTAGGCTTGCACCCCTGTCTTGTGTGTGCTAGAGCCCTAGCTGGTGTGAATTTCTTGCAGCAATTTGGCAAGGACAAGCCATCTGGACGGCCTAACTGGGTCAAGGAGCCCCTTCCCAATGTAAGTTCCCTCATTGCATGTTAATACCAGCATGCTGTTGAATGTGACCTGCTTTTTTACACAGTACATTGCATGAGCATTCATGACCAGTCAGAATTGTGCAAGAGGGCTTCTCAAAAAGCGATCAAATCTGTGAAAAAACACAATTTAGGATCCAGGCAGAACTGTCTCAAAGCTCAATTTATAAACCAGGCAGAACTATCTTAAATGTTTATCAGCTCCTCTGAGCACAAAATGTTAACTGTGAGCTGTTGTAATCACCCTATGTCAAGCGTTTGTCATTTTGGAGTTTCTGTTGTTTGGTGTGCTTCATCATCTTTAATCTCATTTACCACTCAAGAGGTCACATTTTTCATCCAATCTTGATGAAACTTATCTAGGCCAAGTTTGAATCTGGGTCACATATGTCTTAATACTAGTAGTGCATTCAGTAACAGCGAACGTTTGCAAATGATCGTTCGTTTCCGATTCGGTCTTATTGAACGATAAGTTTGGCGCGAACCTTTCAAGATGGCGGCTCCCAGAAAATTGATTGCGATTTTGATGTAGGAAATCGCTAATAACACATAAAGTACTTAACCAACACAATACACTATGTTTATAATTCAATTCATTTTATATACTACAAAAAAAAATATGAAAAAATATCGAAGTTACACTAAAGTTACGCTGAACAACAAAAACAACTACTTGTCCGCCATCTTGGTTTCCCTAGCGAACTATAGCGACCTAACTCCAGAGACGGGTCGCTTCGGTTTGCTTCGGTTCGCGGCGAACCGAGCGTTCAATAGCGAACGTTAGCGAACTATAGCAAACGTTCGCTGTAACTGAACACACTATAGGTCACCAGGTCAAATCTTACGAAACATTGTGACATCGTAAGATACCACATTTATGACTGAAACTTGTCAGAATGTTTTTTTGGACAATATCCAGGTTGAGTTTGAATCTGGTTCATGTGCGTCCAAAAACTAGAACATCACGTAAAATCTTAGTAAAAATCCTTGTTATCACTCAAGAGGCTACATTTATCACTCAATCTTGCTGAATCAGAAGGTCAGAATGTTTATCTTGACAATATCTAGTAGTGTTACATATTTATAAAATAACTGTAATAAAAAAAATCTCACTACTCTGTCTTTGAACTGCCTAAAATCTACATTGCAACTACAACTTTTTAGTATCCTGCTTATACAATAACTTTGCTTATTAGTTCTTATTTGAATATCTCCAAAAAAGAGCTCCTTACATAGCGTCTGCACTTAAGTGCCTTACTTAAAAAGCAGTTGAAGTTATTGACCTTTGTCTAAAATCCTGTTTCCTATCATGTTAATTTAACATGTTCATAAAATGGATTACATTGACTCAGAAATCAATGTTAAATGCATTGCAATTATTGATAAACAGGTAAATTATTTAATTATTGTCTAGACTGGTTGTTGTCAGGAACTGTAATTGGTATGAAAATGATGCACTTTAGTCAGTTTGGAGAATAGCTTGTCTAATCCACTTCCTTTCCTGGGGACTGTTTCATAAACGATCGTACGACAATTTTAACTTACGAGAGAATTTTGTGATCGAAATAAGTAGACGAACTAACTCGCCATGCTCATCAAATGTATACGTCGTTAGAGATGCCAATGAAATTAATAAAGTACTGAAAATTTATAATCATATGATATGGACTTAAGCAATTATGCATCTTCGAAAAATGTATCGTATCGTATATGTTTACTACGATGTTTATTGAAATGGTTCCCCAGAAATAATCCATCTAATGTTTTCCTCCTACTCATAATCCTGTTTGCTTTACTATCTATACAGAGGGGGTATCTATACAGAGGGGGTAATCATGTGATGGTCAAGATGGTGATGTCCATGCCGAGACATGTATTTTTTGCCGTTTTATACCCTTTATTACTTTTGTTAAATTTTAAAATGACGCTCACTTTCCAGCCATATCAGTAAGAAAGTGATAAGCGTTTATTTATTTAAAATTCGCTTTATATCTTGACTTTACTTGCTGCAAATTTTCATAGTGGAGCTGTAATAACGTAATCCAGCTAAGAAATTTTGCAGCGAATTAAGTCGATATATGAAGTGAATATTAATACGATATAAACGCTTATCACTTTCTTGCCGATATGGCTGGAAAGTGAGTGGCATTTTAACAAAAACTCAAACTAATCAAGGGTATAAAACGGCGAAAAATACCTGTCTCGGCATGGACCTTGCCATCTTGTTTGTCACGTGATTTTCCCCTCTGCTATAGTGTTGTAATCTTTACTCTTTATCATGGTTAAATGCGCAATTTACAATTTAACATCTGCTCCTGGATGCAAAGTACTTTCAAAATTTCCTTTATTTTGGTAGCATATTTTTTGCTGCTTGAAGGTTGATTTTACTGTTTGTGATGAAATAAATGTATACAATTATCATTTTTAAAGGGACTTCAAAATTGATTTATTTATCAGTACATGTATAATTATAACAATTTTTTAGTTGATCTAAATTAGTAGTTTTAACCATGAGTTATTTGTACAGTTTTATTTCAGTTTTGAGAAGTTTTTTTTATAAATTACAATGATGCATTTTTATTGATGGTTCCCGCTTGTGGAAAGCTCTATATACACAATGATCCCGTGTATGTACATATGTGTGTCCAAACATGTCCAAACTTTTACTTTGTCATTCATCATGATTTTAAAATAACTTACCATAAATGTTCACAATCATAAAGTGATGTGGCACTGGTCAAACCCATCTCCGTTCCTCAAAGATCAAGGTCGCACTTAAGTAAAATGTAAAATTTAGCCATAGGAAAACTTGTACTGACTGTAACTTTGTCATTAGTCATGCAATTTTACAGTAACTTACCACAAATGACCCCCATAAGGAAACAGTGTGTGGCATGAAACGCCCGTCTCTCTACTTCAAAGGTCAAGTCATATTTATTAGAGGTAAAAGGTCAAATTACTTTTCACATATGCAACTCTGGTCTCTCTACCTCAAAGGTCAAGGTTACACTTAGAGGTTGAAGGTAAAATTTTGCTATTAAATAGCTTTTCCAGAATGTAACTAAGTCATTCATCATGCAAAAAATAACTTACAACCAATTACCACTATGAGGAGACGGTATTGCACGGGTAACACCAATCCTCTTACCTCACAGGTCAAGGTCACACTTTGAGGTCAACTATCAAGTTTGGCAATGAAACAGCTTGTCCAGACCATAACGTCATTATTCATCATACAATATTAAGATATCTCTGACCATAAATGTCCACCCCAAGAAGATGACATGATGCATGTAACATACATCTCCCTGCTTCAAACGTCAAGGTCAAACTTAAAGATCAAAAATTTATTTTGGCATTATAAGATCTTCTTGTTCGGATTCAGACTTCATGACCATCATGCAATTTTAAAATAATATTCCACAAATGTTCACTATGTGAAAAAGGTGTGTCATCCCTTGGACAAAAGTCAACTTCATACTAAAGGCCTTAGATCAAACCTGTGCATGGTACAGCTTGTTTATTAGTTACACGAATTATTTACAATGGGCTCAACATGTTGGCAACATCCATCTAGTATTAGATGTGTGCTTAATCATAATAATTTGATTGTAACTAGATTGAGCAAAAACTTGTAATAGCACGGTATGGTCAGATGGTGAGCTAGTTTATGTTTTGGAGGCATTTATAGTGATATAGGTTCAGAGCTATGAGTATAAATTTTGCAGAACTTAGTATATGCTAGGCTTGCAGTAATCATGATCGGTTCAGGAATCTGGATAATGTTTTGCGCACAGACTTCATGATGTTGGTCAGACATTTCAGTGTTATGAGTGTGTTTCAGAACGTGGACCGTGGTCGTTCCCCTCAGCGCGTTCCCCCGCCCACAGACCAGTACTCGAAGCTGCTCGAGGAGAAGAGACGTGAGGAGGCGAGCAGAAGGTAACTGTTTGAAACATGTTTTTTGCTGAAGAATATGACGGTGTCCTTTTGTTTGTCTATTTTTTTTAATAGTTGCCTAACCTGTATGGACACGACGATAGTTTCATGAATGCTCATTTATTTCTTACAGAATGGATTCATTCTTTTCACTAAAACTTAAAAATTATACTTACACAATCATGTATACTGATTTGGTGACCTGCTGTAGATCAAATATGCAAGTTATTTTCAGGCTGTTCTGGTTTTATGCTGGTTGCATAAAGCCATTTTCACTTTGCTTCTGAGCTGGAAAGGGATAACCAGTCTATTGGTTTGTGTTTCAGACGCTATGATGACCCAGAGTTCCAGGGAAGGCTTCCCCAGAGCAGAGAGGTGAAAAAGAGCACACTATTAATACTAAAAAACTAAAATAATAATAAAATTGACTCAAATAAAAGGTTGTCTTTCCGGTGGCATAGAGGTGACATTCACTACTCTTTTTTAAAATGCACTCCCCTCTTTCTATTTGTTCCCACGACATACTAACTCGCGGGAACGACTTTACTCCCCTCTTTCTATTTGTTCCCATGACATACTAACGCGAGGGAATAACTTACTAACTCGTGGGAACGAGTTAGCAATGTCGTGGGAACGACTTTCTATGTCGAGGGAATGAACCCATGTCACTTTATGATACAGATTCATTGTGATATTACCTTTATTGATAAAATAATGATTTCAATGTCAGAATTATTATACCACCACAATCCGCTCTCTAACTCAAGTTGCTTTCATCAGATCTTCACCAAACTTGGTCAGAAGTTGTATGTAGATGATGTCTAGGTCAAGTTTGAATATGGGTCATGCTGGGTCAAAAACTAGGTCACGGGGTCACTTAGTGAATTTTAAACATTCAGCATGTCATCTGCTCTCTAATTCTAGTAGTTTTCATCCAATCTTCACCAAACTTGGTCAGAAGATGTATCTAGATGATGTCTCTCTAGGTCAAGTTCGAATATGGGTCATGCAGGGTCAAAAACTATGTCACGGGGTCACTTAGTGCGTTTTAAACATTAAGCATGGTGTCAGCTGTTTTTTGTGAAGACAACATGCAAAATCTGTGTCAATGCGGCATGTGGGGGTATAGTTCTAAATTTTATAGTTTTATTTATTGTTTTGGTTAATCAACTGTAATTGTAATCATTGATTAAAGAAAATTCTCTCGAAGTGCTTGTTTGGGTATGAATTCTTCTAACATGTGTCCATGTCTTTTCCAGCGCTATGGATACTAGTGCGTGACAACGGCAGACAACATTTCATGATGAGTACCAACGAAAATAAATCTTCAATATTGCCAAATAATGAACATCAGCTGCAGGATACTGAGTGCTTTAAACTGTTACAACAGTGCTTTAATAATTTTATTTTATAATGTGATGATTAAAGGTAGAAAACAATGTTTTATATCCATTATTTCACGAACATGTGCTACCTGTTGTTTTGTCTTGGTTTTTAATTGTGCTATTAAAGATGTGTATTTGTGATTCAGAGGCAAAATGTGTACATAAAAATGCATTTCAACATCATCTCAATACCTGTCCTATATAAGGGCAATGTTTTTTTCTTTATCAGTTATAATCATTTATCAAATGTCAGTAAGTGTTTTGTTTTGTGCACGTTTTAAGTTTTGTAAATTTAAATTTATTTGACAATTAATTTTTACACTTAAACGCTTTTAAACGAAGATTGCCATATGCCTTTTTTTCAAATCTCACTGTAAGATGAAGTGTTGATCTTTGTTACTTTGTTAAGTGATATTGTGTTTTTATGTATTTCATGATTTTTCCGAAAACATTTTTTAACTGCTATTCATGTAAATATTCATTTCTTGTTTTGACAATGCGTCATAGTTTGTGTGTATAGAAATTCACAGTTTATACACATGTTTTATTAAAGCCCTAATTGTCTGAATTTTGTTATGGCATTTTAAAAAGTAATCACTTCTTCTAAACGTAAATACATATAAATAAACATTTATTTCACAGAAAACTTAGACAAACTTTTGTAAAAAATGCATTCAGTTATATCAATGTTTGGTTTGAATAGAATATACTTTGTCACGTTATGCTATAAACTGAACAATACTTGCTTGATATACTGCAGTGGAGCTACATTTTTGGTGTGTAGTACTGTAGTCATCGCATGTACAGGAACTGTATGATAAATAATAATAACAATCACATACTTTAAACGTTACTGATTTCAATTCCATATTTCATATTTTTGTCAGTAACATGTCCATAAGAAACAATTTCTGCCAATTTGATATTTTTTGAAAATGTTTGCCGACTGGGGCTTTACTTGATATGACTGTATGTCGGATGGTTGAATAATTGCAAATACATAGCAACCATTTCTGTCATATTACCATGTATTAAATTGTATATAGCATAAAAAACTGTTAGGATTCCTTTTTTTATGATTTTCTGTCTTTATTTTTAATGGAAAAAACGTTTTTGATCTGTGATACTTGAAAACCGTCCATTTATTGTGATATTTGATTATTTATATTTCAATCAATAGTTTTTAATGTATAAAAATATTTTTGTAGTCCACATGTGTATGTGAAAAATTTGTTATTTTTGAATTTCTGCAATTCAATCCTAAATACTGGTAGTTTAGTTAGTGCTCTGTATTCCACTATATGTGTATGCTTTGTTTTTGTTTGTCATTAGTTGTAGCAAACGTTTCTGGAATAAGTTATTATAGATATGTGTATGTTAATTGATAAATTTAAATAGATGTTTTTGACAGAATGTAGTGCTATGTAGCTAGTATGTTGGTTGCCATGTCTAATATGTTTGTGTATTTAACACCAGCTGAATGTCAATAAAGGAATACATACATCTATGGTTCTGACAGTGTTCTCATTTCTACTTAAGGAACTTTGATTTGACATTTTCTAAAATTGCATTTTACATGTTTAATAGAAAAGGAATAAATAAGTTAATGTATCTGAACATACTATTTTCAAATACAACAAGGCTCGTCACCATAGGATGACATATGCCCCCTTTTTCCACATTTTTCTAAACCTAAACGCAAAGTGTTTTTCCACATTTTCATAACCTAAACGCAAAGTGTGACAGAATTTCAGACGGACAGACAGACGGACAGGGCGATCATTATATGCCCACCTTCAGTGGCATAAAAAAACAAAAATTAGACTATAATTGTGTTTTGTTACAAATGCACATTACACTTTTGAAGATTGCTTACTTAGCATTACCAATTTGGACTACCTAATAACACTTGAGTTACTACTTTCTTCTATGTTAAGTTAGTATGAAAATTTTACCTACTTTAAATGTTTTCTGGCCAATGTTTTCCAATAGCCTAAAAGAAATCAAATATAATGTAGAAAATATAATCATTATGAATGTAAACTGGGTTTTTACATGCGTTTCCAAATCTAGATCCTCATTAAAGTGAAAAGGTAGCATAATTTTGAAGAAAAGTTTACAGTTATATACATGTACCTCTGTAATTCACTTCATATATTCAATGTAAACTTCATATAAGTCTTCTGGGTCATTATGTCTGGTAACTGACTGAAACTGTAAATTATACAATTAGATTGGAAGAAGAGTGAATCACACTGTTTTTGGACAGCTCTTGTTTAGTCTACATGCACTGGTTGAAATTTAAACAATTTCAATGCAAAATAATGTAATTTATTCATGAGTTTGTAGTTTATCTAAAGAAATATTAATAACTCCACTATATTCGACTCAAGACATGTGCAGAGACACATTAGAAAAATCACACTAGTCACCAACTGTAAAAGTGAAAATTTAAGTCAATCAAAATTCCATCTGGATCTAAAATTATTTAAGATTGATCTTTTCCTGCTAATCTTACAATGTTTCCATTTTTCTGATATTTTGTGTAACCGTTACAGTGCTAGTAGAATAGAACTCTCAAACATAATATAAATAATGTTCTGCAATAGAAAAAAATAAATCTACACACTTGAGCACCTCGGTCTTTGTCCAGGAGTCAGACAATACGACTCGCGCGACTGTGCAGTCAATATTGGTCCATACCCCGTCTCTACTGCATCAAAGTACACAGAGGCAGACATATCTACAACCCACACAGCACTGTTTAAGCTTTGATTGGTCGGGGAGCTCGTGCATGTGTCGTACCCAGCTTCACTCCCAATGTAACTCTCAATATCGTAATCATTATCCAAACATGAGCCTGAAACAATTCCGTCACCTTTTTCATTTAGAGCGATGGTGCTTATGTTTTGTAATGAAGATTGACATGGGTTGCGATGAGTGATGTCGCTGCCATCAATCTGCATATTCACGTCTCTATCGAAGTCACTGACGATGATCATCGGGTAGTTCCAAATCTGTGACAGCAACGCCGGTGACACGTTCTTCAACAACTCCTGGGTCCTTTGCACCGCCAACCTGTTTTTGTACTGCGCCGACTGGAACCGTTCACGTTTGACGAACTCGGCGTACTGATACTTAAGGTTGACTTCCTCATCATCGTTCTTGGCATACTTGATAAGCAGGAGTACAATGCTGCTGGCGTAGAAGAGGATAACAACCACTATATAGAGGAGCGCCTGTATGTCCACCTTCTCCTGTTGCCCGGGCGACAAGCTGTGACTGTGATATGAACAGTTGCCATGGCAATCCTCGCTGACGTTGACAGACACTGGAAATGGGGGTGTTGGATGTACCAAACTCTTTGTAAATTTGGCTGTTTGGAAGCGCATTCTACTGCAAATAATATAAGTGATGTATACTTTTACAATTATTGAATGCATTCATGGATGTCATGGGTGCATTCATTTAAGGCATGCATTTAGGTATTCCATACTACATTTGAGACAATAAGCAAAATTTATGCAAATGCTTATATATAAATTTAATGTATACAAACCTGTAACATAAGTAATAAATAAAATTGATTACACAATTCTTAATCAATTTAATATTTTTAAATCTTTCACACACAAGTTAAACAAAGAACGTTGGAAAATTGGTACATTAAAATTATATATAAAACTAATTCAGCATCAGTATTTAAATGAACATGAAACGCAGATAAATAAACTTATAGAATAAATCACATAATTTATTAAAATTATAGCGTGGTACCTATTAAAGATCAACTTTTAGCTATTGTAATAATAATTGCTACTATATACTTTTGAAATTACCTTATGCTGCTCTCAATCCATTTATTTTATGGTCTGATTATGTTCTCAGTTCTTGTATAACTATATTTCCCCAGTACATGCCTGATCTCATTAAAAATGTATACACTAATTACAGTTCTCGGCCTGCGAGCAGCAAATTGTTCTGTACATCATTTTGAGAAAATATAAAGATTCCTAAACAATTATAAGTGTTTAATTGCAAGTCATTAATCAATGAAAAATGTTTCACAATGTAAATGCTGCCTGCTTTAAGCTATTTTTTTCAAAGGTCAATTTAAAAATGCGTACATGCAGTTATTTTTGTATGTAGAGTACCAGAGAAGGAATTTTTGAGAAAAGAGGTTGTTTTTGTTTTAAGCTTAATTTTTATCTTTAAACAGGTTGGAATTATAAATCTAAGACAGCTTCTACAATCTAGAAAAATATCCAGTAGATGATGACTATTTATTGAAGTGATTGAACATTGTTGTTGGGAGGAAATGAAGGGATTGCATTCAGAAAGAAGAAAGAATTGCACTGGTATCCATAAAACTGCAAAAACAGCAGCTCAAATACCCCGGTATGTAGTTTCAAAAAATGGTTAGTGCTAAAATCATAAATCTTAATTGGACTGAAACAAATACACCAGGCCTGTATTTTCATATATATTACGAAAATATATGCTGAAAATGTGGCATTTCATTGTATTGTACTATGGAAAATTCAAATTAAATGAATGTGGTAATATTATATAAATGAAATAAAGTGTCTAAGGATGCTTACGTCTTTCCACTGCCTTATTTCCAAATACCAGCAAGAACTTGAAGAAGCCTTTCTAATTCCTGTTTCATTAAAAACACTATGGGCCAACCAACACATTTCATTTTATGCAAATCATGCTAACCAGAAAAATGTTTGCTTTCAAAATCGCCATGACTCAGGTCAGCACATAATTATTTAAAACGTTGATCTAATTGTTTTTCAAACTTGAAGCTGAAGATTGCTTTCGAAAACAATTTTAGACATTGCTGCTTAAAATCGGTTTGTAGGTCCAATACAACCTTCAGTTACACAACCAACTGTCATTATTACAGCAAAATGGAAATCCTTTGTGACTTGTAAATCCATTGAAAATGTGTTACCACTGCTATAATACTAAGTTTTCAAACTTTGCCACACATGTTTCGTGTTGTTTGTTATAAATATCCAATAAGAACTTTGGTTCTACACTATATTAATCCATTATATGATGCAAAAAAAATGGTTTTCTTTCAATAAATTATTGTTTATTACTGATTTAAACCAAAACGGTATAAAACTTCCTACGAAGCACATGCCATCTTGTAAACATTAAATAATAGATGTACACGTCATGCCAATATTGAAAAGTACAGAAAGCTGATTTTGCCGTTTGACATTACCAACAAAAATGTGTTGGAAATGAATGCATTTGCCATCACGTAGTATTTTTCGATCTATCAATCAACAAAATTTTATAACGATCCAATTATATCCTGTGGTCATCCGTTGCGTATGAATACACAGTGACTGGATAGGTATGTGATATATTGCCAGATATGAACTCGTTTCTTTGGTGCTGCACCGCTTTATAAGGTCAATGTTTACAATAGTTGATAAAACAATTTGTATTCATACTTATATATTTCTAATCTATCAAATTTTTTCTTTTGAATTTTGCACCGATTGTGACTCTGATACGCAGAGGATACGACCACTTGTATGGTTTCACTGAAGTGAGGCCAACCAAGCTTATTTAATAAGTGAAAAATCGTGTATATCTTGTTCTTAGGAAGCCGAGATATCTAGTGTTAACAAACTAGGGTCAGAACTCAAATCTTACCTACTAAATTTTCTTTTGCAATAAACATATTATGGAGATGCAGTAAACTACTAGTGCTTCAAACTGGCAGGGAGGTTTTTCTGTTTCTCACTTACGGTATACAGTGTGTCTGTTGCACTGGATAAAGGTACAGGTATCCTTAGCAATAAGTGCAAGTAAGCTGCAGTGGTTAATTATCAACACCAGAAGTGACTGTTATTGAACAATGCCTTTCTTAACTTGTGTCAGAGCAGGCAAAAAATACTAAACTTTCCCATCCGTATGAAACTAACTATCACCTGCTGTTGATGCCAATTTACCTGACAGTCCATCAAACAAAGACCAATCAGCCCAACAATTAGCAAAACACCTTCAGTATAGTTAACAAGTGGCCTGGTTGCCAGACCAATTGAAACCCAATGTTTAATGTCTGTTTTATGAGTGGATTACTGGGTGGGAAACATAAAAAAGTGCTTCCTGCCAAAAATAATAAACCATTGCTTTTATTTTTCGAAACATTGGTAAGCCATGTGTAGATTCACAGCCGCTGTGAGTGAAGTTCAGCAGCAATCATGATGGAAATTATTCCAGAAAAATGTTCTCATTATTGGTTCTTCTCAAATCCCTTTATAGACTACAACTAGAGAATGTCACAGTAGTCATGCTGTAATGGTTTCATGCTGGTTACATATAGCCATTTTCACTTTGCCTCTGAGTTGGAAAGGTTAATGCATGTCTCATTTTCCTATTGAATGCATTTATAGCCCCATGAGTCATTGCAGCATAATTATTCTGAATGTTTATGTATACAGTTGATTAGTGTATAACGGACAGCTAAGGACTTCGAGTCGCATTTCAACGTATACACCATTCATTCAGTAATTGAACCATTAAACCTGGAAAAACAAATGTCTTTCCTATTGAAGCATGCCAGCGGTTTTAAATTTCCGACAAATATTATTTGTTTACAGTGCGAATTTCATGGTATACTGATTCAGCCATTACCGGATTGCTAAGGTCTTTATCGGATTACAAGTGTATCGTGTTGTTTCTTAAAATTTGACCCCGCATTTGTAAAACAAATTGCAAGATATGTACATTTCCAGAAAGGAAATTCATTTCTGCGTTTAATAAGACCAAGTTCATGGAAATCGCTGCACAATTGATGAAGTAATGGCTGTTCAAAGTGATGCACCCTATATTCGGGTCATTTTTAGTTGAATACCTTGTTATTTATATAGATTTGATAGAGAAAAGTATGTTTTCAGAGAAATCGATTTTTCGTTATAGTTTGATTATTTTTCATTCGAAATTATTTTTTTACTAATTAATATCATAGCCACACGCTCACCACATGCGTATTGGACAACTTCAATTGAGTTTATATTTATTTTGAGACAATCTCCACATTCCTGAATATGGATCACCACATGTCGGTTATTCACTAAAACACGAGTTGCAGCTTTCATGCTTATTTTTATATGGTACGCATCAATTTGGTTTCTGAGCATTCTTACTTTTGTAAAGGACACATTATATAAAAATATTACATCAATGAACATTATATTTATCAAACTAAATCTGCAATATCCAGGTTGAGTTTGAATCTGGTTCATGTGCGTCCAAAAACTAGAACATCACGTAAAATCTTAGTAAAAATCCTTGTTATCACTCTAGAGGCTACATTTATCACTCAATCTTGCTGAATCAGAAGGTCAGAATGTTTATCTTGACAATATCTAGTAGTGTTACATATTTAAAAAATAACTGTAATAAAAAAAATCTCACTACTCTGTCTTTGAACTGCCTAAAATCTACATTGCAACTTTAAACAGGTTGGAATTATAAATCTAAGACAGCTTCTACAATCTAGAAAAATATCCAGTAGATGATGACTATTTATTGAAGTGATTGAACATTGTTGTTGGGAGGAAATGAAGGGATTGCATTCAGAAAGAAGAAAGAATTGCATTTGGGAGCAGAAAAGAAACTAATTGCATTTTGAAGGAGGGAATGACGCTACGCATTTGGAAGAAGAGATGGAAGGAAAAACATGCAATTGGAGAGAAGAAATGAATTATATTAGAACAGAAGCATGGCTGGAATTGTGTTTGAAAGAAGGGATGAGAGAAATTGCATTTGAAAGGAGGGAAGTCATGAAGTATAGTTTGGAAAAGGAAGTTAGGAATTGCATTTGGAATGAGAGAAAGAATGAATTATATTTGGAAGGAGTGATGCATGGATTGCATTTGGAAAAAGAGAATTAATTAATTGCATTTGGAAAGTGAAACAGATATTTTCTTTGGAAAGATGTAAGACAGGAATTGCATTTGATACAAGAGAAGAGAGGATAAGGAATTGAAAGGAGTGAAAGTGGGATTTGCAAGGAGAGAAGGAAGGACTTGCATTTTAAAGAAGCTAATTAAGGAATTTATTATGTTTGGAAGGAGTGAAAGGAGTTATATTCAGAAATAAGGAAGGAATTGTGATTGATAGGAGAAAAACAAACAGAATTATATTTGACTGAAAAAAATGAAGTAATTGAATTTCAAAGAAGGAAAGAAAGGATTTATATTAAGGGAGATAAGGGATGAAAATATTTGAAAGGATGGAAAAATAAATTATATTTTAAAGGTGATAAAGGAATTACATTTGGAAAGATGAAAGGGAAGAATTGCATTTGGAAGGAGGGGAGGAAGGTATTACTGTATACTGGGAAGGACCGAGAAAAAGGAATCACAATTGGAACAAGCAAATTCGTAGAATTGATATCCCCCGCAACATATATTTTGTTTAAGGATGGGTGCAAATCGGACGGATGAACATACTGACAGATGGACGGACAACACCAACCAAGTTTCAATGAAATCCGCCAAAGCACTTCTAAGATATGGCTCCGGACACAAAAGTGCCGGATATATCCATTTTATAATGAATAATTCATCAAATTTGTGACCTTTGACCTAAATGTGGGACAACACCAACCAAGTTTCAATGAAATCCGCCAAAGCACCTCTAAGATATGGCTCTGGACACAAAAGTGCCGGATATATCCATTTCCATAATGAATAATTCATAAAATTTGTGACCTTTGACCTAAATGTGTGANAAATAGCCAAATTTAGTTCTTTAAACACAAACGATTCAACTGGAGGTCTCTAGCCGTCTCTCAACTTTAGAGACAGTAGTTAAAAGCAAACCAGCAGAAATAATATCATAAGATATTCCAGAAAAAAAATTATCATTAAAACGTGTTTAAATAAATGAAAGCTGTGGAAGTTATTGTTAATTGGAAAAGTTACAGTTTTGAAACTGTGTGCAATACCCAATCTTGAAAATGCATTAACAGTTTACCAAATCCATCTCAGGATACCGTTTCAAAAATAAAATCGGTATGATGTTTTATAATCGCTGCACAATTAAAAAAGAACTAAAAGACCTAAACATAAAATCCGAGTTCTAAACAAACACATTTTGTATGGATGGCTCAGTGTCTATTTGGAAACTGACGAAAGACCAAAACAAAAACAAAGTGTCTGTAAAAAATTATTTATAAAAAACGAAAAAAAAAGCCACGCCGTTATTTTATTGTAAGCCTCATCTGATATATTGCACAGCACTAAGGCAGTTTCCTGTTATTCTCTTTATGTTATATGTATATGTAAAATAAACAGTCAAAATCGAAGAAGAAAGTTTTCGTAGATATCAAATATTCAGGGGTACATTATAGATATGCCCCACATACAAGTATGCACTTGCTTATTTTCGACTAGTTATACTTCTACAAATCTCAAAATAATCATACGATGATTGCAAACATGTATTTGCTAATTTATCCATTTTATTCAATTCCACTTGTAAGTTGATTTGATAGTTCTTTGAAATGTTTTGTTATATTTGTTTGCAACATATGTATACATAATCAAATAATACATTTTTTTGTTAATAACAAATACACATGGGTAAGATATAGATATGCACCCATAGGCGCGTGCTTATTGTCAAATAAAACTACGTCTACAAATATTGTTATAATAAGTTAAACACGAACCATAATATTTAAATAACAAGCAAAACAAAGTGTAAATAAATCACAATAATATAAATGTAAAGCTCAAATGTAAATAAAAGCAAACAACTAAATACAATTTACCCGTATTCATTTAAACATTTTATGACGATTTATGTATTGTCCTACGTGGTAATGAAAAGGTTATAGACCGGACGGACTCGTATGACTTGAAGGAATAAACAAACACCATATTGTTGATTGAAAAAGGGCATTTATTATAAAATGCCATAAAGTCGATAAAAATAGAACAGATTCGTTCCAGAAAGGCATAATGGGTGGTAAAAACACGTCCTACGTACAAAACAGTGTATAAAATATGTATATTCATATAAAAACATATTAGTAAATGTAAACAACAAGTTGTGTACAGAATACCATAATGGACATAGTACAACTATGATTTGCATACATCACTTCCATTCTTTATCCTTAAATGGTGTTTTCAAGGCCAGGTTAAAAACCAGAGAAAAAACTTTCCGATGTCCAATGTAAAATAACTCTGGACAACTGTGCCCGAAATCAACCAATATTAACATGTTAATGTGATATGAGGCGGACACATAAAAATATACATAGTTTGGGAGTCAAACCCTTATGGCGGAGAAGGGGTGGAGGTGGATTGTAAATTTTGACCACACTGGATAAAAACCTCAGTCTTAAAAGATCAAAAGGGCCACACTGACCAAGACCGAATTTGATTGGTCAAAAGAGCCCATGTGACCCCACGCTGGGGTTATATACAAGTAATAAAATATTAGGTTTGAAAAGGTATAATGGTAACAGAAAATGAACAATTAAGAAGGCGTACAATGACATAAAATATTTTATGTGTGCATTAAATATTTTTTATGTATTGTCCTAGGTGGTAATGAAAAGGTCATAGACCGGACGGACTCGTATGACTTGAAGGAATAAACAAACACCATATTGTTGATTGAAAAAGGGCATTTATTATAAAATGCCATATAGATAAAAATATAACAGATTCGTTCCAGAAAGGCATAATGGGTGGTAAAAACACGCCACAGAGGGGACCGGAACGGGAACCCCGCCGCCCATGGAGTACGGGAGAGGACCGCAATTCAAAAGGGGGAGGCTGCCCCTGAATGGATTTAAACGTAGCCTTACGATAAAGGGCAGGTGATGTGAAAATTAAGAACCAATAAACATTATAAGATTGAATTTATAATGAGGCATTAGGCTAAAACCATCCATTCATTTTGATTATTAACAAAACGTAGAACAGAGTGAAGTTTATAAATTGAAAACAATAGGATTGGTCTTAAACAAACACTTATAATAAGCATACTTTGAATACAAGTGTATGATCGATAAGAAAAACAAAATTAAGATCGAGATTAGAAATGTCGCAGATCTGAAAAGAGATGACATAGTTTGAATTTAAAATTAAATAAATATTTTGAGTAATAGTGTTAAAGGATGTCAAAGAAAATTTGAACACTGCCAGCTAAAAATTCGTGTTTATAACAACTACACAACATAATTTTCAACAAAAGTGACAAAGACAGTCTATAAGTAAATCATTGGAGCTGCGACCTTAAGCGGTCAGACAAAAAACAACGAAAAATATCTGCATCAAAACCACAAAAGCAATCGTGTAGTAAAAGCAATGGATATGCGGCCTAAAACCGTCAGACAACATAGAAAATATATTCCACAAATACTGGCCTTAATATCCAGCCTTTTCAAAACGTGAACAAATTACCTGCAGCCTTAAACTGTCAGGTAAACATAAAGTGTACAGCAAAGCAACACAAGTTAAGTTAGAACAGAACAGAACAGAACAGATAGTTTATTTGCGACTTAAGCATATACAGCTCATCGTCAAGAACAACAAATCAATCATAAATACATATACATACACATGCGTCAAACTAACAACAAATGTTTATGCATTTTAACACATAGATGATTTTTGTGAGAATGCAATATGAAAGAGANCAAAGGTAGACTTTAAGTAAATCATTGGAGCTGCGACTTTAAGCGGTCAGACAAAAAACAATTAAAAATATCTGCATCAAGTACAAGCATTAGTAAATAAGGCGAAAGACTACCTGCAGCCTTCAACTGCCAGATAAACATAACTTGTACAGCAAAACAACAAAAGTAAAATAAGAAAAAGTATCCTTAAAGGAGTAACCAATCGTGTAGTTGAAACGATGGATGTTGAACAGCAAAACAACAAAAGTAAAATAAGAAAAAACATCCTTAAAGGAGTAAGCAATCGTGTAGTTAAAACAATGGATCTGTGGCCTCAAACCGTCAGACAACATAAGAGATATATCCCACAAATACTGGCCTTAATAACCAACCTTGTCAATAAGTGAACACATTACCTGCAGCCTTAAACTGTCAGGTAAACATAAATTGTACAGCAAAGCAACACAAGTAAAGTAAGACAATGTACCGGTAAAAGAGTAGGCAATATATGATATAGTAAAACAACGGATCTGCGGCCCTAAACCGTCAGACAACATATGAGACGCATTCAACAGATACTGGCCTTAAAAACCAGCCTTGATAATAGGTGAAAAATTACTTGCAGCCTTTAACTGTCAAGTTAACATAAACTGTGCAGCAAAGCAACAAAAATTACATTAATAAAAATGTACCGGTAAACAAGTAAGCAGTTATAAAGTTAAACAATAGATATGTGAGTACAGGTACCTGTTAAGAGTTGAAAGTGCATGTGCAGCTTTAAAATTGTAAGGTAAACCTAAAATGTACAAGAACCTGACAAAGTAAAGTACTAAAATGTAGTGGTAAAGTAGTAAGGTATCATGTACCCAGGTCGTTAAACAATGTAGGTGCTACCTTTAACATGTGAAAAGATATGAAAAATATACAACAAGTATTTGCCTTTTATTTAAAGGGTATTGGTAAAAGTNAAGGTATCATGTACCCAGGTAGTTAAACAATGTAGGTGCTGCCTTCAGCAATCAGAAAAGATATGAAAAATATACAACAAATATTCGCCTTAATAAAGGGTATTGGTAAAAGTTGAAAGACAATCTGCAGCTTTCACCTATCAGGTAAACAAAGATTGTACAGCAGAACAACAAAAGTAAAATATGAAAATGTACCCATACAGGATTAAGCAATCATATAGTATAACAATGGAACTGCAGCCTTAAACTGTCATACAACATATGAGATAAATACAACAAATATTGGCCTTACTAACAGGCCTTGGTAATAGGTGAATGATTACCTGCAGCCTTAAACTGTCAGGCAAACATAAAATGTCAAGCAACACAACAAAAGCAAAATGATAATTGTAACCCATGCACAGAGAAAACAATCATGTACAGTGTAGTACAACGATGGAGCTGTGGCTTTAAATCGACAGACGACCAGAGAAAAATACATGTATACAAAAACATTGGCACGAAGTACAAGTACCAGTAAAGAGGTGAATGACTACCTGCAACCATAAACTGACAGTTAAACATAATACGTACAACCTTGAAAAACGTAAGATTTGGAATGTACCTGAAACAGAGCAACCAATATAGAAATAATAAACAATTGGGCCGCTGATTTAAACCGTCAGACACTTAAAAAGACATATACAACAAATACTGTCCCAAAATACAGGCACTAGTAAAAATGATAAAAACTATCCGCAGTCGTATAATGTCGGGTTTACCTGAAAAGACAATTGACGCAACAAAAGTGAAATAAAACGGCGTTAAACATAGCAAATAATATTGCAGTGACGGGCATATTATGCGAATTGGTGTGAGTAGCGCCAGCCCCAGACTGGACATAGCCTTTGGTGGATTGAAGGTATAGGGGAATAGTGGTACATTAAGTATAGAAATAAGTGTGATAACGTATTGAAAAGGCTGCTGAAGATACATGCCAACTGGTGTACCAATAATCCCGAGGAATTCTGTGGGAATAACCATATGGAACAATTCGGGTATGTAACCTGAATCGCTAACATATTTAGAACTTGTTAGCCTCGTGATTTTTAAAACGTGACAGAACTGGGCTGGCTAACGATTCGGATAGCAAGCCAGGCCCACAGGTTCGTGAAACCTTTGAGTATCCCTCGGGAGCAAACATTTAGGAGACCCAGACCGGATTGTAGTTCCTTGGGTTACCATACGTGACAAAACAAAAAGTTAAACAGATGTTAATTGAATGAAATTTACTGATATTATAAATCAAATGAATTACTATTTTACCAAGTACCAATAGGAAAAAATGTGTTGACATTAGAAGTTGAGCTGTTAGGAAGACGATCCGTTAAGATTGGCATATACGGTAAGATTGGCATATACCAGTCAGAAAAACAGGGCACATAAGTTAAAAACTTAGTCATAACTAATAATATAAAAAAAGTTTAGTTCGAAGGGTATAGTAAACCGCAACAAAGCCTGACTGACGTGTCCGTATACCTGAATCAGACAGAACATCTAGAACTGAATAACTAAAATCATGCATAAACATAGTTCCTTCGTAGAGAAATATAACATCAATATCTGCCTGAACGGTATAACTAAAATCAAGCAGGATATTGAAAAATATAAGCATGGCATGCATATACATAGTTCCTTCGTAGAGAACTATAACATCAATATCTGCCTGAACGGTATAACTAAAATCAGGCAGAATATTGAAAAATATAAGCAAGGCCTGCATAAACGTAATTCCTTCGTAGAGAACTTAGCAATGCCTCCATAAACATAGTTCCTTCGTAGAGAACTATAACATCAATATCTGCTTGAACGGTATAACAAAAATCAGGCAGAATATTGAAAAATATAAGCAAGGCCTGCATAAACATAGTTCCTTCGTAGAGAACTTAGCAAGGCATGCAGAAACATAGTTCCTTCGTAGAGAACTATAACAGGAATATCAGCCTGAAATGAATAACTAAAATTAGGCAAAAACATAGTTCCTTCGTAGAGAACTATAACATCAGTATCTGTCTGAACGGTATAACTAAAATCAGGCAGAATATTATAAAATATAAGCAAGGCCTGCATAAACATAGTTCCTTCGTAGAGAACCTAGCAAGGCCTGCAGAAACATAGTTCCTTCGTAGAGAACTATAACATCAATATCAGCCTGAAATGAATAACTAAAATTAGGCATAAACATAGTTCCTTCATAGAGAACTATACCATCAATATCAGCCTGAGCTGATAACTATAATCAGACATAACATTTAAAAACGTATAAGCATAGCATGAAATGAAAACTTAAATCCAAAGTTCACTTGATAAAACACAATGTTCTGAGGAGTGTAGTCTTCCTGTTTCTAGCCGTAATTGTACATTTCGTGGGTCCTTAGTGGCTTAAGGTACTGTTTAATAGGAATTGCCGGAAACGTGCCTTATCGCCCCTTTGTAGTACTTGTACAGGAAGTTCCAGCCAGTGGATATGTCCTCTGTATTGGGGTGGTGGAAGGTAGGCATGGCCTGAAATGATAACTAAAAGCGTGCATAAATATAACCCCAACAGCATTCGGAACAGATGATTAAAATCATGTATGATTTAGTATAAAAGTGAAAATCTAATTATAATCAGATATATTTTAAACGTGGCTAAAAACTAATAATGTGAAAGTGGAGATAATACATAATTGTCTCCAAAATCCTATACTATAATATACTGCGAGTCGAAAACATGGGGACGAACTTAAGAGGCCACAGTGCGTCAGTCCTGAACTTAATATAAAATTATGAGAATGAGAGCGACATATAGGTTAGAGTGCAAAACTGAAACCACTTAGGCGTGTAAGTGTTGCAGATGGTCTTTTTTATAGCAATTGACAAGTTTTAAGGGGTTAATTTTCGGATTAACAGCCGCTCCATGCTAGAGAAAAAAATAGAAGTAGTAATGGGACCAACTGGCATGAAGACCTATCATCAAATGATTATAAGAACTGCTTTTTTCAATTCATACAAAAATTAACACTGGAGTTCAAGATTTTGAATATGATTCACATTGTTCATTACTCGAGTATATAAAGACACATAAATGATTGCATATTTACTAGCGATCATGGCTTTTAATGACAATAACACTTGACAGCATGCTTTAGAGATAGAAACGAATGCATATGTCTTGTTTATCCTGTGCATAAATTTTATATGTATACAAATAATATATANCGATTGTGTGTATAGTTTGTTTCGACCGATTGTGTGTATAGTTTGTTTCGACCGATTGTGTGTATAGTTTGTTTGACCGATTGTGTGTATAGTTTGTTTGACCGATTGTGTGTATTGTTTGTTTGACCGATTGTGTGTATAGTTTGTTTGACCGATTGTGTGTATAGTTTGTTTCACCGATTGTGTGTATAGTTTGTTTTGCTTCAACTGATTATATTAGTATATTTTATTTCACTTTAATATACGACATTCACGCCATAGCAATAACTCACTTCCAGGAAAGAATTTATATTTACAAAGCGTCTTTATATCCGTTTTGAACATACGCAGCTACGTGGTAAGTTATGGCATTTGATCGTCATAATAGTTTATAGTAATTTGATATTACTATTGCTTATTCGCCACACGAGGGCGCCTACAGCGTGATTCAATCCGGTTTGTTCACAAGTCATCTCTACAAAAACACAACGTCTGCTTATTGTTATTTCCCTATGGGGTTGACTTTCAGGATGAACGTTTGTTAATTTTTAATGTCGATCCGCTGGTCGCGAGAATATTTCGGACCATAAGACGGATCTGTCTCATCAACGAAATTATTACCCTGTTAACAACACCATGGGAAATGCAGTAAATGCATTGTTTCAACAAATGAAAAAACAAAACAAATATTCTTATGTTCATGTTTTTGCTGCTTTAGTACATATAATCGGTACAGTGGATTAAAACAAATATATTTATGATTTGATACTTTCTTTCAACGTATTATTTTCTAACTGTAACTCAGAAGTAAATTTTGCGTTTGGAAAAATGTTTTAATTTTTTAGCTCGGTTTTTTAAATTATTAAATGGCAGAACAGGTCCCGCTCAAAACCAGAGACCACTAATTTAACAGAGCTGCAACTAAGTTATATGGATGTGTGAACATTTGCCGTTTCTATCTTTATAAGAGATAATAATAGTTCATTTTGAAAGATTCGTGGAATCTATTTGCCCATTTTCATACATGCCAGACCAGTGTTTGCTAATCCCTCTATGACTGTTCGTTTGACTAACAAGCTTAGGAACAGGAAGCGAATTACAAATATCCCAATTGACAGTAATAAAGTTATGTTGCAAAATTGTCACCTACATAATCATTGGATATTCCATACCAAAAAACTGGTCCGAACTGGGTACATTCATCAGAACTTTATACGGGTATAAACTTAACTAAAGATATGCACCATCTTCAGTACCGAACTTTTCACTTAACATTAATTGATTAACAGTCTGCACACGAAAAGAAGTTAAAATTACATAGATATTCCTCTATCTGGATTACAATATCGTTTCAAAAAATATCAAATTCCTTGAAGTCTGATAAATATTTTAATAAATATACGGTTATTTAACTTATTTTATCAGCTTTGTAATCAAAGGTTGTACATGGTTCCGCGGAAGTTCTCACTCGATGCCGTTTGTGTTTAAATAACAAGATTTATTAGAGCATACTAATTTACTTAAAATGAATTCCAATTATATAAAAAAAAACGATGCTAAGCAATATACCTCTGTTTATGTCGGCTTATAACTGCAAATCTTTCTACAGCATTGACGGGTTTTAAAAAGGTCGCCAACACACCAACATGAAAAAACAAACCCACAATACGATAATTATGACGTGTGGCGCCTAATTTGTGTTTCTGTCGGGTATGATGTCTCGTTGTGACAAGTTTTCATGATGGCGACGTTCTAACTCTCAAACACTACCACACGAGATACCAACCAATGTACCCGCTATAAAGGGCGCCAAAGCGACTATAATGACGTTTGTCACCCATCTTGTCGTTGCGACCTTGAAAGCTGCCAACAAGCCAGAACCATATGGCAGAAATCAGCCACTATACTGTTGAACTTTAAAACACAACTTTCTTTAAACACGCAGAATATTTGCATGCACATGCTCAATAAACACAGAAGCTCAAATGCGAAATTATGATGATTTGTTTTGTAAGAGACAACACTCATCAACATACATGCCTAAACAATTGCCATTTGCAATGTAATTAGCAATCTACAACTGATTTTGACCATGTATCGGCATGTAGTCGTGTATTAATTCATTGATTTACTTATTAATTACAAATCACTTGCTTGTGGGTCGAACTCAGTAGTCTGTAAACACAGCATAGAGANGGTTCCGCGTAGAGAACTATAACATCAATATCTGCCTGAACTGTATAACTAAAAGCAGGCAGAATATTGGAAAATATAAGCAAGGCCTGCATAAACATAGCTCCTCGTAGAGAACTATAACATCAATATCTGCCTGAACTGTATAATTAAAATCAGGCAGAATATTAGAAAATATAAGCAAGGCCGGCATAAACATAGTTCCTCGTAGAGAACCATAACCTCAATATCTGCATGAATTGTATAACTAAAATCAGGCAGAATATTGGAAAATATAAGCAAGGCCTGCATAAACATAGTTCCTTCGTAGAAAACTATAACAGCAATATCAGCCTGAAATGAATAACTAAAATTAGGCATAAACATAGTTTCCTTCGTAGAAAACTGTAACATCACTATCTGGCTGAACGGTATAACTAAAATCAGGCAGCATATCATAAAATATAAGTAAGGCCTGCATAAACATAGTTCCTACATAGAGAACTTAGCAAGGCCTGCAGAAACATACTTCCTTCGTAGAGAACTATAACAACAATATCAGCCTGAAATGGATAACATAAATTAGGCATAAACATAGTTCCTTCATAGAGAACTATACCATGAATATCAGCCTGAGCTAATAACTATAATCGGACATAACATTTAATACAGATAAACATAGCGTGAAATGAAAACTTAAATGCGAAGTTTCACTTTATAAAACACAGTGTTCTGAGGAGTGTAGTCTTCATGTTTCTAGTCGTAAATGTACATTTCTCGGGTCCTTAGTGGCTTAAGGTAGTGTTCAATAGGGATGGCCGGAAACGTGCCTTATCGCCCCTTTGTAGTACTTGAACAGGAAGTTCTAGCCGTAAAATTGCATTTCTTGGGTCCTTGGTGGCTTAAGGTAGTGTTCCATAGGGATGGCCAGAAACGTGCCTAATCGCCCCTTTGTAGTACTTGTACAGGAAGTTCCAGCCAGTGGATATGTCCTCTGTATTGGGGTGGTGGAAGGTAGGCATGGCCTGAAATGATAACTAAATGCGTGCATAAATATAACACCAACAGCATTCGGAACAGATGATTAAAATAATGTATAATTTAGATAATAGTGAAAATCTTATTATAATCAGACATATTTTAAACGTGGCTAAAAAATAATAATGTGAAAGTGGAGATAATACATAATTGTCTCCAAAATCCTAAACTATTATATATTTGAGTCGAAAACATGGGGACGAACTTAAAAGGCCACAGTGCGTAAGTTCTGAACATAATATAAAATTAAAGAATGAGAGCGACATATAGGTCAGAGTGCAAAACTGAAACCACTTAGGCGTGTAAGGGATGCAGATGGTCATTTATCAATTGACAAGTTTTAAGGGGTTAAATATCAGATTAACCGCCGCTCCATGCTCGACGAAAAACATGTAGAGTAAAGGGACCAACTGGCATGAAGACCTATCATAAAATGATTATAAGATCCGCTATTTTGTAATTCATACAACAATTAACACTGGAGTTCACGATATGAATATGATTCGCATTGTTCTTACTCGAGTATATAAAGACACAAACATGATTGTATATCAACTAGCGATCCTGGCTTTAAATGACAATAACACTTGACAGCATGCTTATGAGATGGATATAAATGCATATGTCTTGTTTATCCTGTGCATAAATGGTAAATGTATACAAATAATATACATATATACACACATACACACATATACATACATATACACATATACATACATACATACATACATATATACATATAAAGCTTTTTAAGACTTATAAAATAACTTATAGTTTTAAGTATTTACAAACTTAAACGTGATATTTTAATTAAACAATTATAATTGCCATAAATAAATCATAAATATTAAACACAATAACCCCAAACCACATCACAATAATTTAAGAAAAAACCCATTGACCATATAAATAAGGTACGGTAGTGTTGACTGACATGAAACGGTTTATTGTTTATGTCGCAAAAACGTTATGACATCTGTTATTGTGACGGTGGAAAAACCAGCTGAACTGATTATAAAAAAAAATAAAAAAAAATTCATAACTATTAAAAAAAAAATAAACCCGATCTGAACCAAAAATGAAATCAGACAAAAAAAATTAATAAATATATAAGATATTTAGAGCATGCCCGAATTGATTCTTAAATATGTTGACATGTCAATAACACCCGAAAGGGGAGTTAGACAGTATTGATAGATAGATAGATACATGTAAACAGACAGAACTAAAAATCAGGCACAACTGTTAAATGATATTTGAATACTTATCTGAATTGAATCAGCTTGACTGATAACGGGCAGCAACAACTGCATCTCGGATATTGTGTAAGACGCGTAGCTGGCCGCGAGGTGAAACCATCATGAAAGAGTGACCGAAAATATGCGCTAATATCGCTATGGTCGCTGCCATCTTGGAAACCTTTAGCGGTCGACTGTGCATTGTGTACACACCGTACAATAGTGACGTCACCATCTATGAATAGAATGGTCGACTGCGTGATGAAGGTCGAAAAGTTCTCTGTACACGGCACTTATAAGCATGTGTAAACGTAGAACGGCCCTTAACTTATAACATCCATCACACGAAATAACACCATTGGTGTAAGTCTTCGTATAACGAAAGATAATCAAAAACGAAATGAAACTGCGTCATATGGTATAAAAATAATCATTGAAAGTAATGCTTAAGAGCGTATTTGTAAATTTTGACCACACTGGATAACCACGTNAAATGTATACAAATAATATACATATATACACACATACACATATATATATATATATATACATACATATACATACATATATACATATACATACATATAAAGCTTTTTAAGACTTATAAAATTACTTTTAGGTTTAAGTATTTACAAACTTAAACTTGATATTTTAATGAAACAATTATAGTTGCCATAAATAAATCATAAATATTAAACACAGTAACCCCAAAAAGCACATCACAATAATTAAAGAATAAACCCATTGACCATATAAATAAGGTAGGGTAGTGTTGACTGACACGAAACGGTTTTATCGTTTATGTCGCAAAAAACGTTATTTGATATTTAGAGCTTGCCCGAATTGATTCTTAAATATGCAGACATGTCAATAATACCCGAAAGGGGAGTAAGACAGTATTGATAGATAGATACATGTAAACAGAACTTAAAATCAGGCACAACTGTTAAATGACATTTGAATACTTATCTGAATTTAATCAGCTTGACTGATACCGGGCAGCGACAACTGCATCTAGGATATTGTGTAAGACGCGTAGCTGGCCCCGAGGTGAAACCATCATGAAAGAGTGACCGAAAATATGCGCTAATATCGCTATGGTCGCTGCCATCTTGGAAACCTTTAGCGGTCGANACAAACGATCTTACACTGACATGAACAAATATCCTCTATAAGTATTATCGAATTTCAATGGACTGCTATCATAACCTCAACAAGTGTATATTAAAAGTGTTTGTCCCCGATACAAATCAAATGGTATTGTAAAGTGGTCCGTACATGTAATAAATTTTGGGTTCCGTACATGTGTCAATAATTAAAAAAAAAACACTAGTGTATGTGTTTGTATTAACGTGCTAAGGTTATATTCAATTGTAATAGTATTTAACTGCGGATAGTTTCCACACACACGTCTACTTGGCAAGCTTAGTGGCTCTTGAACATCTTACACCTGCTATTTGTTCACTCAAATGCACAAATGTATTTACATGAGAGGTTTGGGGAACTGGTCGTAAATATCATGACCAGTCCCAACCATGGCCGGTCCAATATTCTAGCGAACAAAACATCAAACTGACACTTATATGCTCTATAAGCCGAGTGGAACAAATATATTACGTAATTGAACATAATGGTAATTGTAAGACTAGGTTAAATACCTTACATATAGTTATTATAACAGCGGCAAAAATAATAGTTCTTTTGTATCTGATAGATTATAAGGCTGGCTTGAATTATATATCTATCGGAGTTGATGTGAATTAATATAATACATGTTTTATTAAAACAGTTTCGCTCAGTTTTAGTTACTGTTTTCATAGTAGTATTGTTTTAAAAATTCAAAGAAAAAGCAACGCAAACAACAATTAAAAAGCACGAATTTCGTTTCATAGTATTTAATCAATTTTGATAGTATATGATAACCGACATAGCTATTACATGTAATATCGATGTCGTCCTCAGTCCCAAACATAATTATTGGACACGTTATATTGGTCATTAAATATCATGCGATTTGTCTATTTAAGTTTGTTGAAAGTTTGTTACAACGATGTGCACCATTTAAAGCGACATGTTAAAAGTTTGTCATTGATATAATCATAATAAATAGCTTTTATTTTAACAAGAGAAATAGCAATCTGGATTTCGAACACGTTTATCATTATCGGTTCGATAAGCGATAGTTATCAATTGAAATCGGTGCAATCATACTGCGTTTGAAACACTATTTATTGATGTTTCGAAAATACGTCTATTACTTCAATAACGTGTAAAATATGCTTCTTTTATTTAAAGAATAAAATGTTTTGAGGTTGCGCGTCTTGCTTCTAAAGGTCTGGGATTAGAATTCATCGGACGTCTTGGTATTATACTCAATATGGTAATATTGATAACAGATATTCCTGTGACTGTCATGTCGATTTCTTTATCCTGCAAAATAATTGTGTGATTCGGAAATAAATATATAAATATACCTTTTCACAATATCAAGACATCAAGACGAAATGTCGTATAAACTAAATCAGAAAATATATCGGATATAAAACATATACATTGTATTCATATTCTTATATAAAGAAAACACAACATTTGACTTCAAAAACGGCCATTTTTATTTCTATTCGTTTCTAAAAAAAAAAAACGTAAAATATACAAGTATATCATGATAAAACACACATATTGAGTATACTTTTATGCATTCCAAGCGACGTTAAATACTATTTGAAGCGGAGTGACACAAATACGTTATGCATAGAGGGAAAAATCACATGTTAAAAGAATAACAGGTATTTGCAATAGTACATCTTGTTTAAATTCGAATCTATAGTTTAAAATCACACGTGATATTTAATTTTTGTTTATATTATACATATCATATTCATTATACAATATCCAACATGCTAATGAAGAAAAAAAAGTGAATAACACAAATTTGTACAAATTATGTTATAAAAGTTATAATGACAAATTACATTATAGTCTTGGTTAAATGTTTCATAATTAACAGTTACATCATACATTTGATTAATTGATAGAAATCCAATATCTAATTTAACGCTTTTGAAATAAATTTCACTGCCGATTGACGGCTAATACGTTATCATATTTCCAACTAAAATGTTGATCGTTTAGTCTAATATGTATTATTGTAATTATAAAAAGTTGCTCGATTTACACGATTTACGTGTGGGGTAAAATAAGTAAAAATATTACAATGTTTAGGACTGACAAATATTCACGACATACCGCTTAAGGCACGCCCGCATTTGATGTCGTTAATGGCGTATTGTAAAACTCATAAATTGTAATGCATGATTGTTGTAGTTATCAGTTCAAAAACTAAATTGATCACCAGTGTATACATTTTTCTTAATGATGTGACGATCATCAATATAAAATTGTATGTAGACAGCATGTATATTAGTAAAGGGCTAGTTAATTATTTTGATACGTGTTAAGATAACGGAAAAATCGAATAGGTATGCCCCTAAATTAAAAAAGCGATCAATGACGTAAACGTTTGAGAAGTGCATTTAAAGAAGGCTGCATTTCTTTTTGTAATACCGTATATATTAATGGTTATTTTGAAACGATTTTAATAGAGCCTATAACTGTACAATAACAGAACAAGTATTTCCAAAGAATTGGCCTAGCAAAATAACCCTAAATTAAGGTCATTATATATGTATAAAAACAATCCGCATGACATATTAGAAATATGAATAACATCTACTAACACCTTTGTCACACCGGCCTGAAGTACCTACTGCGTGTTTACGGCCACCTACGGCGCAGTAGGATCCTGGGATCTTCGAAAGACGGCGTCTAACCGCAACTGATGTACTGAGTTACCTATTTAGTAATAAACATTCACACCATACGTGTTATAGGACAAATAACATGTACGTGTGCATCAATTAACGTTTATAACGCATCCCATTCATACATGTGATGATTTTTTTTAATTCAACTAAAGAAGTGTGAATTAACCAACAGATGGTGGTTGTAAACCGATAGTGTTTGTACTCGTATGGTTTTATGTCAATTATGAAATCTCGGTCATAAAAAATAATCGTCTAACTAAATAAATGACGATCACATATAAAAACCAAATCAGTAAAAAGTGTTGATTACATGTTTAACTGTCACACTTTGTTTAAAAGCTTCAATATTGTTCATTAATGACGCTACGTTACGTTAGAATGCCGCTTAGTTAAATGTGACTTTGTTAGTGCTACAAACGTATGCTTTAAACACGATGTATATAAAAAATATATAATGAATAAGTAAATCGATTCCTTATATCAATAACTCAAAAAGATTACTGTCATAAACAAGAAACGCTAATTACAAAAACCTATATTGACCAATTAATCAGCACATTTTGCATTGATATATAGGTGTGAATTTCGATCCAATACGCCATATGAGGCACATGAGGACAACATATGTTCACACAAAAATCAACAAAAGAAAACAAACGCAAAGTACAACAACAACACACACGACCGCACGCACACACGCATACATTCACACAAACACACCCGCAATCCCATACACGCACTCACAAGTAAACAAAAACATACAAACACGTACATGAACAAAACCTTTTTTTTAATCATGACCAAAGCTGAGAAGCTTATTATGAATGAGAAACACTAATAATCAAACTATTCCTTAAATAACAATAATAATCATATTAGTCCTTACATGAAACACAATAAACAGAAGCGATCAACAATTATATAACCTATTCGGTAATTAGAACAAAAAATACTTAGCAACAGAGATATAAAACATAACGATACACATAGTATAATCATATAAACAAATCATAATGTAATGATGAAGACAGTTAAATTAAGGAATCCAAATTTTTATGAACATCTTAAAAACATACTTAATTTTTCTGTTTTTTTTTCATATGATTAATTATCATCTAAATGAAAAATTAGCATACAGATTGCCACAGGAACAAACACTAATTGGAATATTTCTTGACATTTGCAAAATATTAGAAAAGAGATCCGAGAATCACATCATGACTTACAATTGAAAACCATAATAAAGATCAAGCAATATAACATTGAAAACAGAATATTGATAAAATACTTCCTATAAAAGTTCATAATTTGTATTCATAAACGAAACAATCAAATAATAAAACGAACACAATGCCATTGGCAGCTAATTATTAAAGCTGTCAAAAATGACAATACCGTAGAAGAACTTGGTCATAAGTATGACGTATTGTGAAAATATGACGTAGCTATATTGAGCTAAATTTGAGATTGAAGGACCAATTATGAGACAGAATGTCGACAAGAAACAATCAAATGTAAAACACTTGCGAAATCATGTTAATACATGCATTTAACATTCACATTAATTTTAGGATGGGGATTGGGCAACTTAAGCGTACTGAATTGATGTTTAAAAATTACCTCAAATAGAAAATGTTAATGGTGTTATAATTTGCAATATGCTGATTTTTACATCAAAGCTTTTGTTTGTTTGATTTTGAATATTGGAGATATCCCAACATGGTGCATGTCATTTTACAAACACAATAAAGTATTAATGGTGTAACAATATTTCGTTGATGTTATAGTTATATTTTGTATGAGCTCTAATGATTGTTTGTTTCCCATCATGTAGGTTTGGAAAAATACACTCTCTAAGCGATGTTTGACAATAAGAAGGACACAGTGAGCAGGAAAGGCATCTATGCCTTAAAGAAAAAATGCAATCTTGATGTTAAAACTTACAACTTATAATGGATTACTAGCGTATACACACACAGCATTCGTATATAAAAATATTCCTGTTTTTATTCGTTTAACGGTCTCCATCTTAATGTATACGTTTTGCTGTCAAACGCAGACGTTACTTCTTCCAGTTCTGTTATTTTTTACTTATAGTCATGATTTCGACACCTGCTGTCGACTTTTAATAAATACCGTATTGTAAACAACACATACTTTATAAATTGTATTCACGCCACAATTCCTAAAAATGTGTACTTCTTTAATTTCAGCACTTCCAGACGGGTATCATCGTCGGATACCCACGACTAATTCATTCCGTTACTCTCCAGCATTAGATAAATGGAGAGTAGCGGAATGGGTCGAACGTGGGTATCCGACGATGGACGGGTATATAAAAGGAATCATTGTTTGAATTACTTAAACCGCAAAACGTGTATGTATATATGCCAATAAATGTGTAGTTAAATAAATCATTTCAATGCAACACGTACACATGTTTGAAGTAGGTTGTAAGAATGCCTCTCTATTGTGTTGCGCATCATGCAAAACGATTGTAACTAACAAAAGTGACGGACGGTAAAACTCGTGTAGCAAGAAACTTAATGATATGGAGTGATGTTTCCCTCGTCAATGTCTTACACGGCACTAGTGTATGTTCACAGTTCACTAAAAGCAACAACATAAACACTACCTTTACGAAGAGCATATCAATGACAAACATTTTTAATCGACATCTTCAATTTCAATCCAAAACGTTTTCAACACCAAGTTCTTATGAAGTACAGCATTCATACTTTTGCCACAATTCTGTCAAAAAATCGGTCACAGCAACAGTTTCTAAATTGTATGAACATTTCCGTAATGAAGAAGTGAACGATTTAAAAACATCCACTTAGGAGTAAAGAAATGTTGAGTAAAAAAATCTCCTGGATTGAAATTCATGGGAAAGGTCGGAATAGTGCAATTCTGAGTTCTCTTTACTCTGTTATTGCATAACAAGTCCGTGCGGTAGCTTATGTTAGTGTTGATATACTTAGAGTGCACGTAAGGGTTATTGAATTAGTTTTTGTCAGCGATATTTTGCACGTGAAGCTCATGGATTCTTAGAGCCTCTTCGTAACACATCTTGAGCAATTTCCGCTGCAGTTAAACCGATACGGGAAATGCTGTTATAGCTGAAGCAATATTTCCTATAATCGGCACAAAATATTTTGATGTGTCTGTTATCGCGTGTGTTGCTAATGCACCTGCACAAAAACTTACGAATACTGCAGTGGACCGTAAGATCACAGACGATGCTATGTCATATTTCTGTATCAAATCATCCTTTGGTACCTTCATATGGTCTGCAATATTTTGAATTGAGACTTCGTCGGTTCCAAACAGTGTTTTATACTTGTCCGTCTCGACCCTGAGGATTTTAATATCCACTAATACCCCTGGTCCAGGTAGTGGTATTAACGAACCAAGCGCTGATAACGCTGCCACATTGAAAGCTCCTTTTTCTAACAGATTTCTTTTCAATTCCAAAACTTCTTTTGTTAATGAAGACATATTTTGAATCAATACTTTCTTTTGTAGATTGGATTCGCTCTGAATAAGTCTTTGTTTTAGTTGTTGAAATTCATATTTATTTGGGTCGTGATTATTAATGACAAACAATTAGGGGATTCTCTCTTCATTGCCAACCAGTCTTTTAGGTTCTCTGTGCAATCACCCTTCACTTCATCAATAGTTTCTTATTTAGAACGGTCTTTATCATGTAGGTTGCTTTGCACATCTACATCAATTTTTGACCTGACAAAATATAATGTTTTCTTTTTCAGTTTAATTATTTCTTTTATGAGCCAAGCATCGCTTTTTGTAAATCGGGAGTTTGAAATGAAAATAAAAAAGTCGTATTTATTTGCTTCAATTGTTTCCAAGTAGTCTTCCTGTGAAAATTCTTCTGTTCCAACTCCTGGAACATCCCAAAATTCGATGTTAGTGTTGTTTGGGTCTCGATACATGGACGTACTGTTAGTTGTCTGATTTACTCCAACATTTGCGAAATTAGAATCCCTTGGTTTCAAAACTCTAATTGTGTTGATAACGGACGATTTACCTGCTCCACTTTCACCAATAACACATATGCGGATTGTTATACTCTCTCCAAGAATCAGGCTGTGAGGTCATTGCTTTGGTAACTCCTGCTATGCCATGACTTTTTACCATGTCCTTTACCGTGCTCTTCATCGACTTTTTGCCTGGCTGTTTAGTAGGCAAAATTGCATTATAAATACTTAAATCTATCAATTAGTTCATTTTAATAAAACAAAACAATTCTTTACATATACTCGAATTAAAGATAATTAAATAAGGAAAATAATTGAATATATAATCAAGCCTTACCGCAAAACTACCCGTGTAGTCTTCATCACTTCCTGCACAAAGCATTATCATACAATTGTCATAACAATGTGTTGAGAATGCTTTGACTTAAGATCATGCAAATGGGTAAAGTGCTTACTTCACAGGAATAAACGACGCATATTGATTTTGAGGTCATCGGTTTTAAGGTCAAGGTCACATGTACTTAAAAAAAGGACATCCACATTGGTACTGTTTTTGAGAACGCTTTAACGTACAATCGTGCCATGTTTATGGTGGTGTCCTCGGTGAATGCCTTTTGATTTTGAGGTACAAAAAAGTCAAAGGACAAGGTCACAATAGACTGATCCCGGAAAAGCACAAGTTTAGAAAAAAAACACACTTATCACCACGGTACAAACAACGCTGGTCTAATATATCAATCAATGATAGCTTACTTTAAATCATAACGGTTGATACGGTGTGTGATTTTGAAAGGATTATAAATGCATCAGCTTTATTTGTACCAGATAAGTGGGTTTTTCCAATTAGCATTTTTTTCCGGGATACATATATTGGTTTTTTTCAAGATATCTGGAGAATGCTTTGATCTACGATCATTAACTTTAGAACGATGATTTCTTAGGAGTAAAGAAAGATACCTATTGGTGTTTGAGTCAACAGATCAAAGGACAACCTCACACGAGCTTGTAACAGGAAATGTGTTTTCGCAAATATCTTAAGAAAGCTTTGACCATGTAAATCGGTGTAATGTTTTCTTTGGAGGGAAGTTAAAAGCCTAATACATTTATGCCAAAAGGCTAAACAGTCAAGACCACAACAATAAGTATCATAAAATATATTTCCGCTCAATATCTCGAGAATTCCTAAGATCATTTTAACAAGTATGCTGGTTAGTCTTGATGAAAGCTGACCCCTAATGATTTTCAAATTAAGAGACCTAACGACGGGGTGAAAGGGACGACTTTCGTGCAAGGTGACGACATACATGTTGTACAATCATCTCTTGCTCAAACAGTGTCCCATACATAATAAAGTTGAAACATGCTTATGCAAGTTGTCTGCAAGAAAGGAACAATTTTGTTAGGGCGATTCAATGGGGTTATAAATACACTGTCACATATTTGAGATGTAAACAATGTGTAGACATAAATAGCAACCATGTTAACCGTTAAAATGTTTATCAAACTATATATGACTGCAAACATTGATAAACGTACTACATTAGCATCATAATATGTGTATTAAGCATACCGTGAATGAAGTCAAGGTAACTCATTTCGAGAATCGTCGAATCAGAACCAACTTCGGTGCGGCATCTTAAACAATACACATAATCATACATCACTAAAGAAACCAAATTGTCATAGTTTATTAAGGCCCACTATCGGGTTGACACATTCAGATGTTTAATGTAACTTTAAAATGACCATGTCAAATAAAAAAATAATAACTTGTACTATTAACATAACATTGAAACAATAATATTCTACCATTAATCACGTTGGTTGTTCAAAAGGAAAAAACAACCTATTCGTTGAAACTCTATCCAATAAAGAATCTAAAAAAGAAGTTCCGATTTATAGTTGCTTTGCTAATTTTCACATGATAGTATTTTTGTTGCATTGCTTTTACAGCATTATAATTCCATGTCTTTATTTGTTGGTCAATACAAAAAAAAATCAAGTGGTATTTCTTAAATATAAAACTATGATTGAACATTTTGTTTCTTTAAATTCAACACACTTTACCATTCTTGATTTGTTATTTTCACCAACTAAAGGGGACTTATTTACATATATTCGTTGTTTGTCTGTTTTTTTTCAAAACTTCATAATTAAATTAACTGACTAAACAATAAATATCACGCATAATCTTACAAAGTTATAATATCAGTAACAAAAATGTCTTTTCCTGGATCCGAACGAGTGTCTTAGGAAAGTATATGATAACGTATTTCAATATATCTGCAGATACTGTTTTTTTCCAAATCTGAACAGAATAATTTTTTTTGGATTTAGATCAAATTCCAAAAAACTGAAGACATTGCAGAAGCTTCTGTACCTGGATAAGTCTTGTTGAACGGAAAAATTTCAAAACAACTTTGTTTAACTTCAATAAAAGCATTGTTATTCTTTTATATGCATCCGTTAATCAATTGTTCAATAAGGTTACATTGAACAGTACTCTAGGACATAAAAACATAAGAATGCGATTGTGTTTCCTCCTCTTATGTCGAATAATAATATTAAAGTTCTATATTCATAAACACCTCATGGTTAGATTTTTTAGTATTTTAATTCAACGTTGGAGTATTAAATTGTATATTTGTTTTGTTTTTTCTTAAAACCTCGTTTTTTGGATCTTATTTTGTAATTATAATTGTTTAAATAACTATTCTTACATCATTATATCCGACAATTTTTTAGCTATTGTAGCAGGTAACTTAAAATAAAGTGCCCAAAGTGTCAAAAGTAGTTTAATATATAACGTTTCCGAACAAATGACATATAGTCACATCAACCATAAGTAAACTTTCAAAACAGCTACTCAACTACTACTCAATCATAATGTTTAATAAGCTCGAGAAGAGAAAATATGAAGAAACAAATCAATCGCGAAAAACTCATTTATCATACTATTACGAAAGAGAGTGACAGTGTCGCAAGTATTGTTTCGCTTAACAATGAATGAATACACACAAATAAAACATGTATGTGCGTAATGGTATTATTGTGCCTAAATCATCTCAATATATCTGCTTTGTTTGTCCTCTGTTAATGGATGAAAGGTAGTTCATTTCCATGTGCATATCTTAAATCAAGGTAAAACACTTGTTCACGAAGGCCTCGATAATAAAAGAAATGTTTCATAGTGACCTTGAACAAACACATCAAAACAAGCAAGGTCTCAATATAAAGTTTCTTCGTGTGCAGTTTCATTACTATTTCTCATTTCCTTCTTGAGTTTATTGGTAAGTATTCTCAATGTATGACCCGAGTTTTATGAACGTAGTTTTTACGTGTTTTATAAAATTCCTTTAGCCTCTGGATAAGTCGTAAGTAAGTATGTTCACATTAACATGTTTAAAATAAGTAAATACTCTTTGCGTTATTATAAAATTTTATTGTTGTTAACAAAAACCATACTCATGGAAATCTCAAGCAACAATTACTCTGACTGTTACATAATTTTAACTTTAGTTCCCTTAAGAGCGTTGTGAATTCCATGCCTGATGAGAATTATATTTCAAGCCCAATTTCATTTCAGCATAAAACATATGTCACTTCTGTATATATAAGCAGATAATCCTCATTCGGTTTTATTGTCAAATAATAACTGAGTTCAAGTTCATAATTGAAACATGGAATTAACATTAAATGCTGATGTAGAGCTCAAGCTGATGCTGCTAATGATGATTGTAAATAAATGATGGTTAGTTAGGTGAATTTTCTGCTGCTTATGGTGATGATTATGATGACGATAAAGAACTGCCACTTTTACTTCTGCTTTGATGATGATAATGAGTGTGATAATGTTTAAAATTTTGATAATGATGATAATGATGATTGTGAGTAGGATGCATGTAACAAAGGAGAAGAAGAAGATCGAAGAAAATGAAGATGATGATGATGACCATTGCGATGATGATGATGATGATGATGATGGTGATGATGATGATGATGATAATGATGATGATGATGATGATGATTATGATTATGATGATGATGATGATGATGATGATGATGATGATGATGATGATGATGATGATGATGATGATGATGATGATGATGATGATGATGACGACGACGACGACGATGANAATCGTGCGCTTCTCCACAAATAATGCAAACGTGTTATGTATTTGATGACTGTTTTGTAACTAAATGTGCGAATGTTTGTCTTGTCATTTTCAAGTCAAGTTAAAACTGGATTGATCGAAGTTAAAAACTATATCACGAAGTCAAATCTTCAAAAATTGCAATACGATCGGAATTCTGGTGTGTGTGAAGGACTCTTCATTGATCTTATGTATATTCATTTGTTTTTTTGTTTTTTTTTTGTTGTTTTTTTTCTAACTGGTTTAAATACATGGGCAAGCTAAACAAAGTCTTAATTTTATCTTGGCGTCTTAAACTCTAATAAAACTGGACAACATGCATTTGATCATACGTTTCTCATTTGTCCCAATATCAAGTATAACTGTTTTTTTAATGAGGCGCATTTATCAATCATAAAACACATTTTATTGGGTGAACGTATGCGCAAGTGGTGTATTGAAATACCGTTAAACATCAAACTACTTAACCTTTTATCCAAAAGATGATCATCTAAATCAAAACACGAACCGTCAGATTACAATATGTTTATCAATACAGGTATAGCTTTTGGAATGCTCGTAATTAGTTATTTAACGATATCTATACTAAGTATTGCGAACAAAGATACTTATGTTTGAAATATTTTGTGTGGTTAGAACAATATAATCATTTCAATCGCTTTATGCTTTGAGAATCAACGTACACAGAAGTTTTAAATTGTAAAGACAAAACAATTATACCAGATATTTATTGTTAAAGTTGGAACACAGTTTAAATTAAGAAATATTGTTTTACGTGCATATAAAATAACATCTATGCACGACTCATTATATTTAACCAACATTAAACCAACACGGGGATATCTCACACCAGATAAACCAAATCAACATAAAAATGCCAGACAATAACAGTAGGACGAGATTAGCGCAGTCCTACATTTTCTTAAGAATGAACGAGGTAGAAAAAAAAAAGAATATAAATTCGAATCAAAACGTTGTTGTTCACACCACAGCTGCCAAAAGAAGCCGCCAATAACAGTGTAATGCATAGACTTTTTCAATGAGGTATACTTACTGTATCTTGTCAATACGTATGTGTTAGCATGATTTTAGCATTTATAACTTGTTACTTGGTTCATATATTTGTCTAAAACCACTCATATAACGAACAATGAGAACGCAACTCTATGTATCAATAACTTTTTTTTAACCAAAACACTCTCCCTAGCACTCCAGGTATATAGATTAGAAAATAGTAGAATGAACTGCCTACGTTTGTTTGTTCGTAAAAAAGGTGTGTTTCAGTAAATAACTGGGAATGGAGAGTTCATAGCATCAATTAAGCTCTTTACTTTGAGGAGATATACGATGTTATTTGATAAGATATCTTCATTGAATAAACCAAGGTTATAGCATCCGCTAAAAATAGTATGGCAAGCTATACATGAAACACAACGTCTTCCTTCTAATTTGACATTCAAACTTTCAATAACATATCTCCGTGCAGTGATGGCTCTCGCCATGCGCAATACAAGTATTCATATTTCACTCAACTACAAGCAGTCATGGTTGATAGCTTGGATGTAATCTTCAGAAAGTAAAGTATGTAATACGACAAAGGATAATCGTTTGAAACATATAATAAGTGACATAATTATGAAGACAAGTAAAACATATACATCGTTGTATGCTGCTCTTTAATAAACGTAAATATTTAAATATATACATGGTTGTATACTGTTTTTTAATAAACGTATATATTTTGACAATGTACCACTAGAAAAAGTTCAATAGATTGAATTTCATATTAAGAATGTTCGAAAACTTCAAATTAAAAGTACACTATTTCAACAAAGGCCAAACATTTTACCTAGGATAATGCAAATCTTCCATTTTTAAACAATACACAATTAAAAACATAGATAAAAATAAATTCCACATTACTTACTTTGGGCGCTTCAAATTGTCAAAATTGCGGCTTTCCCTACAAGTATACAGTCCAACATTTCAAATCCAATTGCTTGCGCATGTGCATTTATAAACCTTGATGTATGCTTTACAAGGCTACCCGCAGTTATGAAAAGAGTATCGATATGCTACAAACCGAAGCCAACCAAATGCACTTATAAGTTTAATACGGAAATTTAGTTAGAGAAGTGTTCACAATGCCTTAGTTGAACGCCCAAACGGCACTTTCGAACGCTCTTAGCATTTCACTAATTGGAATTGTACGTTATGGTTATGAAATAAACTTAATCGAATAGGATGTCAACTAGTAATATTACTGTCACCGGGTAGATTTTACTTTATAATGTCCTTTTAATTAGTTAGGAAAGTAATCCTATCGGTTGGATTGGGTTCTTGGGAAGTCCTTAGTGATTTATCGAGCAACACGGTTACCAATTTCTGTTACTGTTTAATATGGTTTACAATAAGCACGCATCCAAACTGAGGGTCTAAATGCACTCTACTCATTGGCACCAGCAATCTCTGTACATCAAAATTATATACATCATCCCGATTTCACCGAATTACATAATTTAATCATCTTCAGTCGGCCATAAATGTCCGTCCGTCAGTTTGTTCGTCAATGTCCTTCTAAAAATGTCTTTCTTTGCCATATGTTGATGGATTTTAAAATAATTCTTCACATTAGTAAACCTTGATCATAGGATGTGTCGCATGCAACAACTAGGATACCATCTCAAATGGCAAGGTAAAACTAGACCTTATGAGACATAATTTGCAAAAACCGAGTATAGCTATTTATATATAAGCCAAATCTTTGTAATATCATGTCACAACATTTGATATATTAAATTGTTTAATTAAATACACCGATTAAGTGTTTTACACGCTGTTGTTGTGCTCTTGCTTTCTTTTTTAACTATAAAATTAAACATCGATCAGAATTGCCTCGGGATACGTATTCATTAAGTAAATAACATTTAACAAAATGAATAGTATGTATATGATGGTGACGCTGAAGGTGGTCGTGAAAGTAATGCTGATGATTGGACTTTCTATTTTATTTTACTTTTAAAGTTCAAATATTGTAATTGGCGGGGACAGGTTGTCCGAAGTAATGTGCTTGGCTCCTGCAAATGTGATTTTGGAAACTTTTAAATTGTTTGCACGCCAATTAGAGCTGGGAAAAGATGTGTGTCTGCTTTTTTGACCATTTTTCGTGTTAAAAGAATTGAAGCCGATATAATAAATTAATTTCTAATCAAACGTTGCTTTCAAATAATGACAATTGATCCGGTTTAGAGGAATTTTTTTAAGGACGTAATAACCACAAGTTTCTTTATCGGTCTTGGGAATTTAAGGTGATAGTCCGAAAAGCGCTAGTCTTATTTGCCTTGATATTGATTGGGTAATTAATTGAAGAAAGAATATCCAAATAGGATTGTGCATGGGGCTGATCTTCATACCTAAACGATATGGCAAAAACCCTTGTATTGAATTGAAAATGTGAGACGACTTATTTGGTTCAATATTGTTACAAAACGTGGATCGCATATAATAAGTGTGACATGTATGGTGCATCCTTTTCATCCAAAGGATGTTGGTTAAAGCCCTATTGATATAAATTATAAAAGGTTTTCAACAAAAGCGTTGTCCATATAAAAAGTTTTGTTGTTATATAAACATGGAGAGATAGTATTGCATATGAAAACCAAACTAATTAATACTCAATTTACAATAAATTACAGGCAAACAATCAAGCAGTATTTTATTTCAAATCGATAAAACAGTTTTCATACTATCGAGGAAGTAATGTTTTGTTTTTTAACGATATGTTTATAATTATGAAAATAAAAATGTATTGTCTTATTTAAATACCATTGTGATTCTTTTGTCTGCACGTATTACAGAGGTCCCTCGAGGTATTCTCAATCTAAGAGATGGACATAGTCAGGTTCACTTTAAATCACCTTAAAACGTACATTAACCGTTTAATCCTTGTATCATCTTCTCAGTCAAAAGCATGGCGTTTTTAATATCTTTACATCGGCAACTTGTTCTTTTTACACCGGATGTTTCGATCGTATTACTCATGCCCAATTGCATATTTTACGGAGTAAGCATATTATATGGGCTTCATATACAATTACAATAAATACCACCACTGTACAGTTCGCTCATTTGAGATAATCCGCTTGTAGTTCTAATTTGAATGTGATTCTGAATGGACGAAAACAAATCTGTATTTCCCTTTAACGTATGAACTTATTGAATACAGACTCATATCAATAATATTTACCACACATATATAATAGTGTCGTTATTTGCTCACTATTCAAATTGGGTATGTTCAAAATGTCACTTATTCCATACCCTGTAAGCCAAATGGTCAAAATACAGTGTTTATTTAAAATATACATCAAAACTCTCAACTGTCACCCCTTGAGTGGTTTTACAAAACCAATTTATTTTGACACACATTGTTAAAAGATATTGAAGTTGCTCGATGAAAACCGAAAGTGGACGTACATAACACACACATATTTTGAATTTTTATTGGATTAAATAGATTGTAAATGTTCAGACTAATACTAAATAGATGAAGTATATACAATCACTTAACTTAAATATATAGCATGGTCATAATATATATTCAAACAAAATCATCATTTCTCATGCGTTTTCGTTATGTCAGACGCATACTGCTACCACATATATATGGATAAACTAGCGTATGATAGTGGTTGTAATATCGCAGTGAGGTCGCTATCTGTTAATGGTATTACGTTTAACGTTTGTGTAATCAATACCGTTGTAACAAAGACATCGAACAATACTGACGATACCCAAGCATGTTAAAAGCTAATGTTAAGGATCGGTTCTTAGTGACTGAACCTATACTGAAACAATGTTTTTGCTTAATCATAGTTTAAATACTATTGGTAATACAGACAGTAGTAGTGAAAACTTATAAATGAATCGAAGTGCGAACTATTGGTTTAATGCTTATTAAGATATCAAACTGAATTACACAGACAAAACTTAACTACAAACTGCCAGATATATAGAGAATAACATCTTACTTCACTATCGTTGTGTAATATACCAGGTGAGGCTTAGAATAAAAGAACGTCGATGCCTACTTAGCCGTTGTTTTATTTATGATGAGTCTGATAAATTACAGAACGGTAAAACAGTAATATGATTTTTAGTTTATCTTTACTCAACGTCCCATTGTTTAAAGTGTTATTTTCGCTACGACGCTGCATCTTTATGACGTTTCATGTGTTAATGAGCGCTTGCGATTACTATTTGTAAACAATGTGTTGATTTTGTTGCTTTTGGTGTCTAGAACATATTTAATCTTGGTATAACATTGTAAGTTTTTATAATCTTTTTCCAAAAATGATGAATTTATATTTGATTCCGAGTAGTTTGACCAACCATTGACCGATATAAACAATGTTGGCGTGATATAAAAACATAATATCAGGCACATTCGTATCAGGCAGATATCAATGTAGAGATATGCTATATGTTTTGATTACAATGTCATTGTCACAAAACAAGTGCATAGATGCTTCTTGCTTATAATATAGAATGTTGTTTGTAGCAAAAATATCAATGGAAGTTCTAATAAAAAAATAACAACAATAATTAAACATAAGTAGTAATTAGTAATACAACATGCAGATGGATAAGAATTTGAAAATATACAGTCGTACACGTTAATGAACCATATGAACATCAAATCATAAAAGCTGAATACAACTAAAACTACAATAGAAGTCAATGTTCTAAAAATAACCATACAAAACTGTTATAAAATATATTAAATATAGCCACCATTCATACTCAAATTCAAACATCTCGCATATCGCTCTCGTATAAACAATGTGTCATCTCAAAGAGCGTTTCCGATGGTATGGGAAATAATACATAGATCAAATATGTCATAGACTCATTCATAGTGTTATTACACAAAGTATCTTATATGCGAAGACGATCATACAATTGAAGGACAAGATAAAACTCGTATTATTCCACGTATAAATAAGCCAAGCTATTATTATTTATATACACATAATTATACAATCCCATCGACGTATACAAATGTTTAAACAGTAACTTATAATCAATACATTTTGAAACGTTTTTATTTCATAAAGCATTTCATTGGTTGCAAATTTTCGTAAATTTGTATTGGTTACCTATTTGTTGCATATCTGTTTGCTCCAAATAGCTACCCTTTAATCCACTTGTATGTTAAAGATCTTCAGTATTGATCAAATTACAGTTAATATCAAACCTCATTCTTTAACGCATCGTCAATTTGTAAGATCATTTTACAGATGATAAGTTTCGTATTTAACCATTTGTAATTTGCATGAGGTCATGCTTTAGGAATGTAACATGACTGTCGTGTTGAGGAATATCGCACGAGTTAACAAAAGGAGATACTAAAGACCAATTCGGTTCTTTGTATTTAGACGAATACACAAGAAACATTTCAAACAGGAAGTTTATAAAGGCCCTGTTAAAGAATGTCTCGTCCCTGTATTCCTATTTATAAGTGTAATTTATGCATCATAAAGTATGTATATCTATAATCTTCTCAGTTTACTTAAGCCAAACAGAAATTATCATTTGTTCGACTAACATAACGAAATAAATAAGTTTTAACTTGTTTTTAAATAACCCAGTTAAGAATATGGAATGACATGCAGAATTGCTTTATTCAGCAATTAATTAAATGTTTGTGTTAATTTAAATTTTCTGAAGCGAATATGATCGAGTGTTACAAATATGATCGCAAAACTAATCGTTAATTTAGGGAATATGATCAAATTTAGCAAACCTTATCGCAAACTTAACACTGAAAACAAACACATTAATGAAAGGAAATAACGTCTCATTAATTGTTTACTGCTTCTCTGCAATAAGCACTATTCGATGATAATAAAGTTACAAAGCACGTTGACCAAAACAGTTCTCAAGTATAGAAGGATACACTAAACGCGATTATGAGTGGGGTTTAATTAGTAGGATCAACCACTGCTTTTAAGCATTGACTCAATGGTTCATAATGGATTTGAGCATAAATATTCAGGTATCTGATATTTGGCATGTCTACCAATTTACATGATTTCCGGAATTAATCACTGAGCGGTCTGCAGGGGGATGCTGGTTTGTGAATAAATTACAATATTGTACAGCCAAAAAAATATATTATATGTCATTTTATTGACGAATACTCAATTGCATGGCCATTTGCGGTAACACATAAATTGTGAGATTATGTATTCCCAATATAATTTCCACCAAGTTCCATAATTGAGTTGCATACATTATTCCAGCTGGTCATCAGTTCGTATTCCCCATCATCATTCAGGTGCCATACAATCCGCACATATGTGTAAAACAGGTCCTTTATCGCTTGTGGAGCATTTTTAATATCAACCTCCCCCTTCAACATCAGAACGATCGGCTTCCCTACGCGAAAGGCTGTATCAAACTCTTGCAGACAATACCCACTTTTACAAAAGTTGTCTGACAGTACCACCACGACGACTGCAGATAGCTGTGTGCACCTTATTGTTTCGTTTAAAATACATTCGCCGATTTTAAAATCCTTGTCTCCAAAGGCCACTAATTCCCGGTTGCAGTCAATTTCGTGATGCATGTACTCTTCAAACTTCGGATAGACGCATGATGTAACAAATTCATCGTCCTTGCTTGAGAACAGTATAAATGCCGCATAGTGCAGTTCATTGTTTGCTATCCTGTCGATCAGTAGTTGTTTTGTTCGTCGTTTGAGTCCTGTACGTCGTCTTCGTATAAATCCTACTATCAAACAAACACCGATGCAGACGCCACAAAAGGTTGTCAAAATTGAAATTATGATTGTATTTCTAACATATATGTGTTTGTTACATATTTCGAAAAGATTTTGCTCTACAGACTCAGTTATAGCAACGGCTTTTGTATTCATACTGTTACAAGTAATATTATTATAACCAATCACTTTATCGCGATGTTCAACGATCCATTTTACTGTACCATGGTGTTCACATGTAGAGCATTGTATTATTTGACTATCAAACTTGATGGATGCGTTTAAAGTCATTGAGACAAAGTTGTGAAGAAAGAATGGATCTAAAACAAGAAGTGAATTTTCGCTCAGGTCTAGTATTTCTAAATTATTCAGATCCTTTAAATCAAAACTTACGTGTACAATAGTATTGCCTGATAAATTCAGTAGTTTTAGCCCATGATTGTTCATAAATGTTTTGTTGGGTAATGTAGCAATGTTGTTTTTTGATAGATCAAGGCTTTCCAGTTGAATGAATGTAACAAACAGTTGAGTAAACAATTCTTCGTTGGTTGATATCATTTTGCCGAGATTGTTGTTGGAAAGAACCAGTGTTGATAAAGCGCTGAAATTTGACCATGTTTGTGGATTTATATACGTAAGTTCATTGTAAGAAAAGTCTAGAAATTCGATTGACATATTACAGTTAATTATAAGTTCAAAGTCTAAAACCGTAAATTGATTTCTTCGCAGATACACGCGTTTCAGTTGATGTGATTTTTGCAAGCAATTAATTGTTATTGATGAAGATATCATCCTTGTTCCTTGCTTTTGTAAATAACCGCATAGATTGTCCATATAGAGTGTTTCTACTATTAGCCCAATCATATCGCGATCAGTTATAAAGTATTTATAGGGTGGCCACATGCACAACATGTATGGAACCCTACTTGTAATTGTATATGAACGACTGGCATCAAGAACCTTCAATGGAGCTGAAAAATTGCGTATATTGTCTCTGCTGAGTGTTAAATTAATTACAGAAATTCCGGAAATATTTAAAAACAATAGATGTTTTGCATATCGTCCAATCAGCTCTAGATCATATGCTTCGATAATCATGTCCGATATATCTAACACATTCACAGGTCTAGTCGTTAGCAACTTAGCGAACGATTCTTTGAAAACAAAATTTTTTGCCTTGTTACCGGTCATGTGTAAAATAAGCTGTTCAAGTTTAGGCAAGGTCAAATCGGATTCAAAAGCGGACATAAAACTGTCATAACCCAGTTCTACACAATCGCTCAGATCCAATGTTCGGAGATTGTCCAGCCCTCGAAAGCTGCCAGGATATAAAGTCACGTTTGGGGTCCAAACGAACCGTAACTCCTCTAAACGGATGAGTCTGTCAAAGGCATTTGCGCGCACCAATATGTCGCCGGTGTTATCGCCGTATTTCTTCCCCCAATTCCAATCACCAGTAATGTACAAATGTGTGATATTTTTCCATATATCCTCATAGAACAATGTTGTTCTAAATGTCTCGCTACATCTTGTTTTTATTTCAGCCATGTTCATTTGTTCAGAACTAAATTCGATCTGAATACATGGACTGGTTTCAGCTATTATTTCACCAAAACACGCTTGCTGAACCATCAACACTGATGTCCCCACAATAATCCATATTGATGTTTGGAGCATTTTTGCTCAGTTCATTTTTCTAAATATCACCTATTGCTATTACTTCGACAGGGCATTTGAAAATGCATTACACAACGTGCTTAAGAAAGAGTAGCCTAGCGTAACATTTTAAGCAGGTAAAGACTTCCGGGTACACTCATGTTACTGAAATCCAATATTAAATGCTTAATTTGCTGGTCGCTTTTGTTATCCAATTCAAAAGTCGGATAATAGTTGAACGACTTTTCACTAGGAAGTCATACAAATACAAACATAACACATTTTAGATAAACATGAATCAGACTATTGTACAACGAAAACGCATAAAACACATCGACCATGGTATCGTATTTATCGTGGGAAGTGATGCGAAGCAGTCGCTGTAAAACAATTATACCGCTCTGTTACCTTAACCATAAAACACACGAAATTTAATATATCACTGTTGAAATAAATGCGCACATGGATTGATACTCGATACCAGAGTCGAATATTTATGCCAGAATAATCAATTAAAATTATATTAGCGACTTCAATAAGAAAACAAAATATTTTACTTAAACTAGTATTGTTATTTCCTCCAAACGCTTTACTTTCCATACAATTGTAGGTTTTCCACAATGCTCGTGAATAAAATCGTTCATATCGCACAATAGTATAGTAATTAAAAATTGGGTAACACTATTTTTTAGTGTTCACGTTTTTTTCACAGATAAGGACGTCACTATTTCATGTAGTTCTTCTGTTGGGGTTGGCGGCGAACGCTCGGGAACATTTACAGACTACGCCTTGTTGATTGGTCACATATTTATTCGGTTGAGTAAATATGTCGATGGTCGGCTGAATGTATAAACGCATGTTTTGCACGTGATTCTTTGTTTTATTTGCTCTGTTCGCCGCAGGAGTATTATTGTCGAGGCCATAACAATCCGCAACATAAGATTTTGTCATATCACTATGTTGGTCGATCAAAGGTTCGTCGCCCGGCTGTTCCGATTCCGAGATACTTGACTCTGTATCCTGTACATCGTTGACCTTACAATCTAAATAGATATTTTCAACAAATGAGAATTTGAATACTTATTAACGAGAAAATCCATTGTTGCTTGCTGTTATAGAATACAATTCAAAGTAAGGACAGTACTACGCATAAGCCGTAAACACGAGAATTAAACCAACAAACTGAATTCAATAAATTGTAAAACGCAGTGAACTAAAGCTAGCATGATGTAAAAGTTACTTAATCGTTAATTTCAACTCCAATAGTTTTTTTTCTTCTTTAAATTGCATGTAGTTTAGTCTTCATTTAAATCGCTATGTTAACAGTGGATTTGCAAGCATTGTATGCAGTTATTTTCATGATTAATGTAAGCTTTGGTATAACTAAACCTCCCAAGCTTTCCATTGACGTTTCCAATGCAGCGACCCTGATTAGCATAATCAGTGTTTGTGTATTGTTCAACGCAGTGCCCTGTAAAATGTATTTTTTTACGCATGGCAAAGGGTGTAACTTAGTAATATGGTTATATGCATATATGGAATACCTGAACTGTGTTGTTTGTTAGCAATTGATATATCCGATATCATTTAAATTGTATTTCCAATGCAATCATAGACTGAGTGGTTGATTTATTGCAACTTGACAATATTCTTAAACAACGGTTTATATTTCAGTGGTAAATCATAGCACACTATTTCACAAATCACTTAAATTTACTTTAACTTACTTAATGCCGTCCGCACAGGGCAATCATTTCACCTTAAATGGATTTTCGTAAGAGACTCCCTTGAAACAAACAAAAACTGAAAGTGTTGTCTCTGGTTCGCCTGACGACACTTTAAGCGAATGCATTAAGCCCCCTTTTTCCCAGAGCGCGACTCAAATATATGCTTCAGGGTGATTGCAACGTCAAATGTATCAATAACCACAATAATACTCCATGGCAATATATGTAAATAATATTCGTTTGAGTATCAAAGCATTATTTATTACAATTTAATCGATTCCGTGAATTCCGTGGAATCCGTAGAAGCTTTTTTTGGAGACAGAATACTCGATCGATCGCGAGTAGGCAATAGTGATACATCGACTATCTCCGGAATGCTCCGCAGGATAGGCCAGCGTGATACATTTGTTCATCGACTATCTCCGGTATGCTCCGCAAGATAGGCAATAAATCGTCTGCTGATCCAGAGTGTCGAGTAGGCCGACACAATAACTATTTTTCTTAAAAAGAAAGTAAAGATAGCAATAAAGCAATTGCCCGAGTTTAAGTGGTAAAACACTTGTTGAAAATTTGAGCTGAAGACCAAGTTTTGGCCCCCCATGTATCTCAGTTGTAAACTTGAGCTAGATATGGTCAAGACGAACATTCTACCTTGTGTCTTCTAGGGAATTTCAATAGCTCATAGCTATAGGGAGGGGGGATAATAATAAAGTTCAAAATTCCAATGCACCCACTTGGGAGTTGATTAACACTATCATTACAAGAACTTTGACACCAAAAGTAAGTCTTTATCTTGAAAATAAACCCCCGCCCTTGAAAATGAAACAAAGCAACACAAAAAGTGGCATGTTTTTCACATTTCGCTTAGTATATATAAGCTATTCCTACTGTTTACCTATTTACTGTTCAATAAATGCTTTAATAATAATAATAATTTAGGAAATATTTACCACTAATAATAGAAGAAATGTTTCATCTTAAAGTAGATATGTAAATTGAAAATAATCCCCACCCACCCCTTGACAATGAAAAAAGGAACACAAAAGTACCATTTTCTGCCAACTTATCCGGTATGCATAAGCTATTCTTACTATTTGCCTATACCCATGGTATAGAATGTTGTATTTAAGGAGGGCTTTTTCATTTAAATCCAGTAATATATACTATATTGTATACATAATCCTGTGTTTATATACGGGGGTAGTTTTATGGACGTTACTCTAGTGTATGTGTTGTTGGTGTTGTTGAACATCCTCCCGAGAACAGCACTTCAATCTACCTATAACTACCTAAAAAGGTTGAAAACTTTGCCACCTCTCACCAACCTAAAAATACGCTTTAAACAGAAATTTTAAACTATCATTTTAGACTGTACACACTTTGGCTTGAACCAATAGCTTAAAAGTAACAACTTCACAAAGTCACTTACTTTAACTTTACTTAATAAATTGTGTGTTAATATAACAATAATTATGCATGGAGTGGAATATCTTAAATAAAGAAATATTTAAACAAATACAAGTAAGGGACACGAATCATGTATTGATTCAACATTAGCAGCTTCCGTAACACACACACAGACACACATTCCGATACCGAGCATTTACAAAATTCTCAAATAATTGAATGATGCAAAACACTTTCCAGTGTTTGCTTCAAATTATTAACCGTTTGAATACAGTTTGTGGTTTATGAGTTATTCGACGACTGATGGAAAATAAAATAAAAGTAGATCTATATAACGCGATATTCCAGTACCCATCAGGTCTGCTTGCATAAATAACGATTAATATATTGCTGATCATGTTCAGTTTAAATGCTCACACTTTGTAAAAGCCCTAATCAAGTCAGTCGAAATATAATATCGTTACACATTGTAGGTTTTGGCTTCAACCAATCGCATTGAATACACTGCCTTCATATTTCTCTTGACTGTTAAAGAGCAAATTTAGTAGACCGATTTTAGACCACGTTTTTATTAGTTTGTTAAAACTCTTAAGCGCTTATTCACGAAGTGCATAGTTTATGTTTGCAATCTTTTGTGATTTTGAAATCAATATAATCATTTCAATTGCCAAATCCTTTAAAAACCAACGCACCAAGAAATTTGAAATTCTAAAGCCAAACAAATCTATACCACTTATTTATTGTTACAGTTGGCTCATAATCTATACACGACTTATTATATTGAATAAAAATTAAACCAACGTAGGAATAGCGCACCACTTAATTAAACATAACAATACCAAAACATAACAGTACGACTGGATTGGCACAGTTATACGTCTTTTGCCAGACCATCTAAGTAGACAACAAACTAAATATATCTTCGAATGAATTATGCCATTGCTAGTGCACAAAAGAAGTCGCTAATGATGGTGGTATGTATATTAAATGACGAATATTTATTGTACACTGTCAAAACGTTTTTGTATTTAAGGTAATAACATTTAGTACTTGGCACATGTATTTGTCTAAGAACACTAATATAACGAAACTAGTGGGATAAACACCAGGTGAATCAGTTACAAAAACTATTATCAACAAACAATTCTTTCTCTAAAACTGCATGTATATTAATTTCAATACTAGTATAATGAACTGACGACACAATTGTGTTCATAAAAAGTGTTTCGTGAAATGACTTTGAATAGCTGATGAATAATTATGCTCAAATACACCCTTAGCATGGAAGGGATCAACGACGTGATGTGATCCGGAATATTGATTTGATAAACCAAGGTTATGTCATCCGCTTAAAACGGTATGGGTAGCTTTACATGAAACTCAGTTTCATTCGTCATGTAGCGTTATTCGATCTGAACAATGACGCTAACACATAGACAAAGTTTCCATTTTATTGTGCTCCATAAATTTATTTAAACACTTTCCAATGTCCATGTCCAAATCCCATCATAAATCCACAAGATACAAGCGAACCCCTAAACGGGGCCTCGCCCAAAACGTTTATGATGGTGACGCTGAAGGTGGTCGTGATAATTATGCTGATGATTGGAATTTCTATTTTATTTTACTTTTAAAGTTCAAATATTGTAATTGGCAGGGACAGGTTGTCCGAAGTAATGTGCTTGGCTCCTGCAAGTGTGATTTTGTGTGATTTTGTAAACTCTTAAATTGTCTGCACTTCAATTAGAGCTGAGAAAAGATGATGCCTGCAGTTTGACCATGTTTCGTGTTAAAAGTGTTGAAGCCGATAAAATAAATAAATTTTAAAGCAAACGTTGCTTTCAAATAATGACAATTAATCCGGTTTAGAGTAATTTTCTTAAGGACGTTAAAACCACAAGTTCCTTTACCTGTCTTGTGAATTTAAGTCTGAAAACAGTGCAAGTCTTATTTGCATTGATATTGATTGGGGTAATTAATTGGAGAAAGAATATCCAAATAGGATTGGGCATGGGGCTGATTTTCATGCCTAAACGATATGGCAAAATCACTTGTATTGAATTGAAAATGTGAGGCGACTTATTTTGTTTAATATTGTTACAAAACGTGGATCGCATATAATAAGTGTGACATGTATGGTGCAACCTTTTAATCCAAAGGATGTTGGCTAAAGCCCTATTGATATAAATTATAAATAGGTTTTCAACAAAGGCGTTGTCCATATAGAAAGTGTTGTTGTTATATAAACATGGAGAGATAGCATTGTATATGAAAACCACACTAATTATTACTCAATTTACAATAAATTACCGGCAAACAATCAAGCAGTATTTTATTTCAAATCGAAATAACAGTTTTCATACTATCAAGGAAGTGATGTTTTGTTTTTTAACGATACGCTTATAATTATGAAAATAAAAATGTATTGTCTTATTTAAATACCATTGTGATTCTATTGTTTGCACATATTACAGAGGTCCCTCGAGTTATTCTCAATCTAAGAGATGGACATAGTCAGATGTCATTTTAAATCACCATAAAACGTACATTAACCGTTAAAGGGACTGTAAACCACGACTGACGAAAAAAGAAAAGTTCTAAAATACCGTATTTTTACGGTATATTACATTACTTGAAAAAAGTTCATATGTTCAGTATATTCGGTAATAAAATTTCGCGATGTGAAATCTAAAGTAGATCGCGAAAATAGGTGACATAACGATAAACACACTATAAATAACGCAAGTATATTGATCAGTTTATATATAAAATATATACAATTCACAACGCATGCAAAATTTGCATTCATGGGTTTACCACGTGACGCTGATGATCAATCTACTTGCGTTATTTATAGTTAATTGGTAGTTACCTGGTATGCATACCTAGTCAAAATAAATAAATACCAAAATAAAGTAAAAATAAAAAATCAAAAAAATCAAGTAAAGTTATATACCAGTCGTAATATTTAAATCTATATTAACTAATATTTGTAAAAAAAAATACGGCATTTTAGAACTTTTCTTTTTTCGCCATTCGTGGTTTACAGTCCCTTTAAATCCTTTTATCATCTTCACAGTCAAAAGTATGGCGTAATATGCTAATGTTATACCATTTTAAGAATGATCAGTATTTTCAGTTTGTGTACATGTTTTAATATCTTTACATCGGCAACCTGTTCTTTTTATGCTGGATGTTGTGATCGTATTACGCATGCGCAATTGCATATTTAACGGAGTAAGCATATTATTTGGGTTCCATATACTATTACATACCACCACTGTACAGTTCACTCCTTGGAGATAATCCGTTTGTAGTTCTAACTTCAATGTGATTCTGAGTGGACAAAAATAAATCTGTATTTCCCTTTAAATTATGTACTAATTGAATACAGACTCATATCAATAATATTTACCACACATATAAAATCATGTCATTATTTGCTTACTATTCAAATTGGGTATGTTCAAAATGTCACTTATCCCATACCCTGTAAGCAAAATGGTCAGAATACAATGTTTATTTAAAATATACATCAGAACTCTCAACTGTCACCCCTTGAGTGGCTTTACAAAACCAATTTATGTTGACACACATTGTTAAAAGATATTGATGTTGCTCGATCAAAACCGAAAGTGGACGTACATACCACACACATATTTTGAATTTTTATTGGATTAAATAGATTGTCCATGTTCAGACTTATACTAAATAGATGAAGTATATACAATCACTTAACTTAAATATATAGCATGGTCATAATATATATTCAAACAAAATCATCATTTCTCATGCGTTTTGGTTATGTCAGACGCATAATGCTACCACATACATATGATTAAATTTAATATTATAGTGGTTGTTATATCGCAGTGACGTCGCCATCTATAACTGGTATTATGTACAACGTTTGTGTAATCAATACCGTTGTAACAAAGACATCGAACAATACTGACGATACCCAATCATGTTAAAAGCTAATGTTAAGGATCGGTTCTTAGTGACTGAACCTATACTGAAACGATGTTTTTGATTAATAATAGTTTAAATACTATTTGTAATACAGACAGTAGAAGCGAAAACTTAAACATGATTCGACGTGCGCACTATTGGTTTAATGCTTATTAAGATATCAAACTGAATTACACAGACACAACTTAACTACAAACTACCTGATATATAGAGAATAGCATGTTACTTCACTATCCTTGTGTATTATATCAGGTGAGGCTTATAATAAAAGAACGTCGAGGCCTACTTAGCCGTTGTTTTATGTATGCTGAGTCTGATAAATAACAAAACGGTAAGACAGTAATACGATTTTTGGTTAATCTTTACTCAACGTCCCAATGTTTTAAGTGTTGATGAAATATATTCGCTACGACGCTGCATCTTCATGACGTTTCCCTAGTTAATGAGCGCTTGCGCTTAATATTTGTAAACAATGTGTTGTTTTTGTTGCTTTTGGTGTCTAAAATATATTTAATCTTGGTATAACATTGTAAGTTTTGATCATCTTTTTCCAAAAATGATGAATTCATATTTGATTCCGAGAAGTTTGACCAAACATTGACAGATATAAACAATGTTGGCGTGATATAAAAACATAATATCAGGCACATTCATATCAGGCAGATATCAATGTAGAGATATGCTATATGTTTTGATTCCAATGTCATTTTCACAAAACAAATGCATAGATGCTTCTTGCTAATAATATAGAATGTTGTTTGTAGCAAACATATCAATGGAATTTCTAAATAAAATTAACAACAATATTTAAACATAAGTATTAATTAGTAATACAACAAGCAGATTGATAAGAATTCTAAAATATACAGTCGTACACATTAATGAACCATATGAACATCCAGTCATAAAAGCTGAATACAACTTAAACTGCAATAGAAGTCAATGTTCTAAAAATAACCATACAAAACTGTTATAAAATATATTAAATATAGCAACCATTCATACTCGCATATCGCTCTCGTATAAACAATGTGTCATCTCAAAGAGCGTTTCCCATGGTACGGGAAATAATGCATAGTTAAAATATTTTATTGACTCATTCATAGTGTTATTACACAAAGTATATTATAGGCAAAGACGATCATACAATTGAAGGACAAGATAAAACTCGTATTTTTCCACGAATAAATGAGCCAAGCTATAATTATTTATATACACATATACAATCCCATCGACCTTTACAAATGTTTAAACAGTAACGTATAATCAATACATTTTGCAAGGTTTTTATTTCATAAAGCATTTNCCACGTATAAATAAGCCAAGCTATTATTATTTATATACACATAATTATACAATCCCATCGACGTATACAAATGTTTAAACAGTAACTTATAATCAATACATTTTGAAACGTTTTTATTTCATAAAGCATTTCATTGGTTGCAAATTTTCGTAAATTTGTATTGGTTACCTATTTGTTGCATATCTGTTTGCTCCAAATAGCTACCCTTTAATCCACTTGTATGTTAAAGATCTTCAGTATTGATCAAATTACAGTTAATATCAAACCTCATTCTTTAACGCATCGTCAATTTGTAAGATCATTTTACAGATGATAAGTTTCGTATTTAACCATTTGTAATTTGCATGAGGTCATGCTTTAGGAATGTAACATGACTGTCGTGTTGAGGAATATCGCACGAGTTAACAAAAGGAGATACTAAAGACCAATTCGGTTCTTTGTATTTAGACGAATACACAAGAAACATTTCAAACAGGAAGTTTATAAAGGCCCTGTTAAAGAATGTCTCGTCCCTGTATTCCTATTTATAAGTGTAATTTATGCATCATAAAGTATGTATATCTATAATCTTCTCAGTTTACTTAAGCCAAACAGAAATTATCATTTGTTCGACTAACATAACGAAATAAATAAGTTTTAACTTGTTTTTAAATAACCCAGTTAAGAATATGGAATGACATGCAGAATTGCTTTATTCAGCAATTAATTAAATGTTTGTGTTAATTTAAATTTTCTGAAGCGAATATGATCGAGTGTTACAAATATGANAAACATATCAATGGAATTTCTAAATAAAATTAACAACAATAATTAAACATAAATATTAATTAGTAATACAACATGCAGATTGTTAAGAATTCTAAAATATACAGTCGTACACGTTAATGAACCATATGAACATCAAGTCATAAAAGCTGAATACAAATAAAACTGTAATAGAAGTAAATGTTCTAAAAATAACCATACAAAACTGTTATAAAATATATTAAATATAGCAACCATTCATACTCAAATTCAAACATCTCGCATATCGCTCTCGTATAAACAATGTGTCATCTCAAAGAGCGTTTCCCATGGTACGGGAAATAATGCATAGTTAAAATATTTTATTGACTCATTCATAGTGTTATTACACAAAGTATATTATAGGCAAAGACGATCATACAATTGAAGGACAAGATAAAACTCGTATTTTTCCACGAATAAATGAGCCAAGCTATAATTATTTATATACACATATACAATCCCATCGACCTTTACAAATGTTTAAACAGTAACGTATAATCAATACATTTTGCAAGGTTTTTATTTCATAAAGCATTTCATTGGTTGCAATTTTCGTAAATTTGTATTGGTTACCTATTTGTTGCATATCTGTTTGCTCCCAATAGCTACCCTTTAATCCACAAGTATGTTAAAGATCTTCAGCATTGATCAAATAACATTTAATATCAACCCACATTCTTTAACGCATCGTCAATTTGTAAGATGATTTTACAGATGATAAGTTTCGTATTTAACCATTTGAAATTTGCATGAGGTCATGCTTTAGGAATGTAACATGACTGTCGTGTTGAGGAATATCACACGAGTTAAAAAAAGGAGATACTAAAGACCAATTCGGTTCTTTGTATTTATACAAATACACAAGAAACATTTCAAACAGGAAGTCTATAAA
>VMBQ01003138.1:0-15544 GCA_007657795.1 Dreissena rostriformis
GATGCAGCGGAAACAAAGACGCTGATTAGACACAGGCTTATCTGTGTCTTTGTTTTTCGCATGTATGACATATGAAGTTGCTCATATCTTAAATCATGTTCTTAAAAGAACTGCCATGCACGATGCACGAGAAATGATACCATATACAAACTTCACTAAATCCACCGATATATACATTAAAATGATATGGTTCGCTCAAACTGAAGGGAACAATGATACCGGTAATTGTCTTAAATTTGATCAAAAGCATAGTTTGTGGGTATATAAAAGCTTGAATCCATATCATAATGAACAGTTGTCATTTTCTGAATGTAAAAAGTAGCGTAACTGACATTTTGTCAAATTTTCAGGAGTAGCAAACAACTATTTTATTTAAATAATTAACATTTTTCCGTATTCCAATTTTCTGATAAGTATTATAATACAATTTGAAAAACAAAACAAAACTCCAAATTAAGATGTCTTTTAAAAAAAATAAAATAATTAAGACAGGAGCAGTTACCACAATTTTAAAACTGAAATATTTTGAATGCAAAAAATAACGTAAGTGCTCTTACGGTATTTCATATAATACATNATAAATAAATATTACTTGACTTGACTTGAAGAGTGTTCAGGTGTTACTAATAATTTGATGAACATATATATATATTGGGTCCGGAACCGCAATGCACTTGGATGTCAGCCACCGAAGTTTAGGAGCCCGACAGGAGCCGGTGGAAATTGACTGGAAATAAATAACTTTCCGACAGAATCATAGAACGAACAATTTTGTGAGGAAGTTGCCGGGCCTCAGCACCGATATGCGCTTGGATGTCGGCCATGGGATTTGAGGAGCCCGCCAGGAGCCGGTGTACATTTACTGGAAATAATTAAAGAACTTTCCGGCAGAATCATCTAACAAAAAACTTTAGTCCGTTAATATTTATAATTGTTGTGATAATGTTGATGGGTGATTATGAAGATGATGATGATGATGATGATGGTGATGATGGTAATGATGATGATGATGATGATGATGATGATGATGATGATGATGATGATGATGATGATGATGATGAACGTACGTAGGCATGATTACGGGTATTGCATGTTAATCAGAGATTTAGGAGAGATTCTCCTGCGTACCCAGGTATTGCTCTAATAACATTTAATGCATTTACAGAAATTCTTTTTTAAAGTAGTAAGGCATGTTTCTAAAAATAAAATAGTCATGAATATTTTATCAAGTAAAGTGTCTGACCTAATATGATTTTGAAAGACAACAAATGACACCGAACTACTAGCAAGTGAATGGAATCAGTGCTCGAAATTTTCGTTGATTTTTCAGATTCAAAAGTAATTAATTAACTATTCTTGACTTAATATGGGGACTCTTATTAGTAAGTTGAAATTTGCCACCCAATAATGATAATCAATTTTAATTTTAACCATTTTCCTTTTTTTAGCATGACTTTTGTTCAAATATACAATTCCTCTATCAAACTAGCATAAATGCTATTGCTTTAATCAAACTAAAGTAATTAAAGTTTAACAACTTGAAACACTGAGCGCTTTTTTTACGCACAGAACATACTTTTTATATGGACCTTAATCTTTAATGGTACTTTGTTACCACCCACCCCTCCGCCTCCAGAAATTATAATATATAGTGATTTTAATAACACATATTTGTCATATTTGGAATTACTTTATGTTTATAAACTAATCTACCTTAAAAACAAATACATGAATAGGAAGTTCAAGACCTTACGATTATATATATGCACGATTACAAACCGCAGTCTTTTCTTCATTTGTGCAATAAATGCATTTCATATCATAAATTAATATTAAATCCTTGCTTACGTTCACATTTAATCATGAAATCCTTTATTGATTGAAAATGTAAGTGTTTATTTATTCGAATTTACAATTTACTAGTATATGATGTTTTATGACAGGGGCGGATCCTGGATTTCTGGTTAGAGGGGGGGGGGGCGGGNGGTCTAGGGGGCGAAGCTTCACGATTTTAGTGATTTTGAAGGCTTTGACAACCACTTCTCGAGCATGTCACGCCTTATGTACTTTCATCAAAGTACCTTCTTATAATGCCAAAAAAAACTTGAAAAACCGGGTGACAGAGAGTTTAAAGTTAAAACATTTAGGGACTGTCTGTGATTAGTGGGAAATGTTGTGTACGAAAAAGAAGAAAGATGAGTTTAAATAGGTGATTTAGATCTAGTTAAGTGTGAAACATCAAATGAATTGACTTTTTTTGGCGAGTTTAGGGGTTCAATCTCCGCTCCTGGCTCAGGTGTGTTTGGTTGGTGGACACCATACCAGACAGGTGGGGTTTCTCATCGGCTCTCCGGTTTTCCCATACAATACTAGACCACACCAATTGAATATCTTAATTTCAGCTAGAAATTGCAAGGCAGTGGCTAGCCGTACGGCCCCGTAAGTCTAGCCAATATAGGCTAGCCGAACGGGGCTGTACGACTAGCCTATATTGCCTAGCCTATATTGGCTTGTCGTACGGCCCTGTACGTATAGCCTTTCCTATAGGGACTGTCTAGCCGTACGGCTGTTATAACAAATAAATATATTAATTATAATATTTATTGATCTACGTGCAGATTTTTTTGCCATGCGTCATGAGAAAACGTTCTAATACATGTACTTAAAATTGTGTGCTACCACGCAGGCTGATTAGATGATAATTGTTTTTCGCTTCATGAACGTCCCGCAAGATAATCAGTGCATTTGTTTTAGCTACTGAGATAGTGAAATTAAAAAAATCTAGCCTTTAGACTTATTCGTGTAGTCGTCGTCACGGATTTTGCAGACTGGTTTATGTTTCGTCGTGGTTGGAAATCCGATTCGTGCATAATATATAAAGGGTGTAAAAAAGGGAGATATGAAAATGTAAATTTATTTCACCAAACAACAAGTACCACAAACAATATAAATCACAGTTATGGAGTATATAAATACGCATTGCACATGCAAATATCATATGTATACCTTAAATACATAATTAATAATCTTAACTAAGTCTATTAAAATTGCGACATCACAATGAGAAAAGTTTATAACAAGAGAAATGAAAGAAACTTAACGTGAAAAGGATAGAACGATAAAAGAGAATGGGAAACGTAAATTGACACACATTTAAAGAAGTATTATAGAACGAAAACAATTAAATATGATTTGATTACCTTCAGATCATAGCACTTGACAAAAGCATATACAACATGAAGCTATATACCCTATTTTCACAATATGAGGCACCATTTCACGACAATCGGACATAATACATATAATGTCGACTATGCATACACATAAATCTTCGGAACTACAATGATTGCTTTTTAATTGGTAATTTCTAGTAATGATGCAGCGGAAACAAAGACGCTGATTAGACAGTGTGAATACACAGGCTTATCCGTGTCATTGATTTTCGCATGTATGACATATGAAGTTGCTCATATCTTAAATCATGTTACTTAAAAGAACCGCCATGCACGATGCACGAGAAATGAAACCATATACAAACTTTACCAAATCCACCGATATATACATTAAAATGACACGGTTCGCTCAAACCGAAGGAAACAATGATACTTGTCTTAAATTTGATCAAAAGCATAGTTTGTGGGTATATAAAAGCTTGAATCAATATGTACAACTTTCTCTACACCGAGAATATGCACCATGTGCATTTTAAGTCGTACATACGTATTCAAACTTTTATTATCTTAATCATTTAAGATAACCTATACCTCTTATCTAGATTATACATTATTTACAGAACCATAACTTTGTTCTCGGAGTATCCGATATTGCTGCACAATGGAAATGGAACCAACTCAGAGATAGATCGTAATGCAAACGCATCTAGTTTTACAATCTTTAGTAAAGTACAACTTTCTCTACATCGAGAATATGCATAGTGTGAACCTTAAGCCGTAAATACGTATTCAAACTTGTAGAAGACAACCTATACCCTTTATCTAAAACATTCACTGCAGAGCCATATCTTCGTTATAGGGGTATCCGATATTGCTGCACAATGGTAATGGAACCAGCAGAGACACAGGTCGCAGCAAACACATCTAGTTTCTTATTCCTTATTGCAAACTTTACATGCAATCGAAATTAATTTAACACTGTCAAGAACATGTAACAAAGCAACCCTTGCGTCCGGTTCAAAATATTTCTCGATTCGATACAGTCAATGCATGTTTCAGTGGCAGCCATATCAATACGCTCGGGACAACATTCGACCTCCTCTTCTGTTATTAGTTTTTCGTCCGAAGTAATGCACCACTCGGCAACAGCATCATCATAAAACCATTTCAACATAATTTTGTCTTTACACTTGGTTCTAACTGAAAAAAGGGACTGGTCGACGTTTAAGTTTCAGTCTCTTTTTCGGTAAACCATCTACAGTTAATTCAGAACCTTTAGGACGGCCTCGTTTCCGGATATGTGGCGGGCACGTGATGCTACCTAAGTCTGATAATGCTGAAATCACACCATCGCTGCTTGTTGCACGTTCACCTTCCACTTTGTCATTTGATAGCATAGGCTCTTCATCATTGTCTTCTGGAACGTTGACAGTGTCATTATCACGCCCCCGGGATTGTTATCAGTGGTTTCTTCAGTAACAGCCGATGTAGCCCTCGCGTCACTTTCGGCTGATAAAGACCGCGCTAATACAATGGCACTTGAATCATTAACTGTTGTGATAACCACTGAATTGAGGCCATCAGCCATTGCCACCGCTACATTAGGAACACCGTCGTCATCGTCGCTGGACGAGGGTGGTGGTATTTCTGTTATTGTCTCTAAGTCGGGTAATCTGTTGTCAATTGCAGGTTCATGATGTTTATATGTTGTTTTAATCACAATTTCTTTTCCCTGTTCCCAAGCTCGTAGTAATGTTGTCAATTTCTGAAGTCGTACGTCATTCATGCATATGTCCTGTAACCTCCGCTGCGCAAGAGGCTAGTTTTTGTGTAACATGATACGCTGCTCTATATCGCTGTTGCTGCGATTCTACTCTTGCACGCGGAGAAAGAACAGAATGTGTCACATGATTTTCATGCTGATAGCTTCTGAAAGTACCCAAGTGGTGCCGTTTCGACCAACGTTCGTTTTTCAGTGTTCTGTCGAACAGGTTCGTGTGCAGCTGCTTTCTTACTGAGAATATGTGTTTACATGGAAACCAATATTGCACACAAAAGGCACACTCACATTTGGAGTCTGTAGCAGTCTATTCATAATTCGTCCCAAATTTCGTGATTCTAGTAAATATATTAGGTAGGAGTGCTGGGACGCGCTCCGGATCGTCAAATAATGCAGTCTATGTGTGTGTATCCAAGAGTTTATTTACAGGACGACCCGCGTCTTCACGACAACATACAAGGTACGGACCTGCCCCTGTGATCTTTCAGGGGGAAATATTTAATTTTGATCCAATTTAGGTAAAATTTACCCCGGCTTCCCGAGTATTCGCCAAAGAGATAATTTAGATCCAAATAGATCAGAGCACGATGGCCAATGGGACCTTACTGTGCGCTGGTAGACAATTTAGAGACAATTCATGCCTGGTTGCGCTAAAAAGGGCAATGTTACTCCGCCAAGTGAGTGCTGACAATCTAGCAAAGATACCGGTATTCTTCCTGCTCCAATCGCGCTGCGCCGCCTTTATAGCCTCTCTTGAACTCACCAGCCGTCGACCCGATCCCCAGAACGATTTCTCAAGTACGTTTAGCGTACTGAGTACCGCGCCGTCCTGGGGCACATTCATAAGGCCACCCCCTCGAATTTCTGGATTGCTCCAGGTCCGCCCCGTCCGTCTTCTACGCTGGTATATCCGCTGTCCCGCTGTCCCCATCCCGCTACAGGCGACAATAGTGGTTACCACCCCACTATAAATCTTTGTCCCCTACTAGGGTTATGGTAGACTCCCGATCCTTACGTTCTGGGAGACAGCAAAGACACGTCCCACTCATGGCGACAACATTGGCAACCCCTAGACCGCTGTATCTCAATCCCCTACGGAAAATGAGCATTCCGCTTGGGTACCCCCGTCCTTATTTTCTGGGAGACAGCGAAGTTAGCAGTAGAGAAGACGTCCGGCTCGAGGGATGACGGTACACGCTGGATTAGCAGAGTCGCCCGCGACGCGCACGCTCCAACAGCTGACCGGGTAATGAATAATACAGTCTCTGGTGCGGAAGGTCATTATAAACTTCGAAACACACACACACACATGCGTAAGTAAAGACCGGTGAATACACCACGAGAAGTAGGAGGCATATAAAAGTAATTTTAGTGGTTTGTAACCAATAGTTTACAGCAAAAAAACCAAACACTTCCCAATGGTAACTAAAACTAACAAGAATGGCGGCTGCGTCAAGTTTTGCATTTTTATTGTTGATATTTTTTATAAATTCATGCTTATCGCAGCTGGAATCGTTTTCACATTTGAAATCAGTTCCTTTAAAATCATTTGCAGATTGTATTCAGACTCAACAATCGGCCCAATTCTTTGATATTTCTAAGTTAGATTGTGCATCTTGTTCACAAAATTTGACATTCCAAGTAGCAAGTCCAAATGGTAAGTTTAGACATGTTTCTGTATTGATAAAAAAGCAATAAAACGACGATTTATAAATTATGACAACAGATACCGCTATTTTTGCTGTTTATATTTAATTATTTAAGATTTTAAAGATCATATGGGGTCCAACTTGTAAAATATTTCATAAATATTTAATTATAAATTATCCTCAATTCATATAACTTTGTGCAGCCTTACAAGTTCGTGCATTACTTGATGACGTCGATAACTAAGCAACATTCGAACGCACGCGCCCGAAAACTGTTCAACTTTGTAACGCAATAATGTCCGCAGCCGAAAAGACGTAAATCATGAGGAAAAACCAGGGAAAAACACAATAAATATGATATGAACTTGAAATAATAACATATATTGTCCGTTTTTCTAACCATGTTCCCATTTCACTCACCAGACAGACGCCACCATGTTTGTCAATGTTTTGATCTAAAAATGTTGTAAGGGTTGTTTCCCTTGGAGACCCGTCTCAAATTTTTAGTGTGCTACTTTTCATTACAATACGATTAAAAATCAATTAACGTTTTTTTACAAACAAACTACCAATGGTCAGTAAAGTAACTTTAGTAACTTAAGTTTTGACTATGCTCGACTGCTTTACTTAGAGATTCAATGTGAAACAGTTGCACACAATCAAAGGTTAAGTGCATTCACGGACCACTAGCCGCTGTTTCGCCATTTTCCGTTAATTAATACACTTTATCTAGACCTCTGACAACATTGAACACAGTTGATATTTCTTTTTTATGTTTACCAATGTTTTTTAAACCCATCTGTTCAATACAGTTTAATCGCGAAAGTCAGCTTAAACAACAAATATTTATTAGAAATAAACACATATGCACAAAAACAGATATCATTTATTATAAACACATGCCAGAGTTTCGCTTTGACGTCATTAAACTCAGTGCACGATCTTATAGGGTACTTCTCTGTGACGCAGCCTACGATGTACACAAATGTTTAAAAGTACGTAACTCCGTTATTTTATCTGAAAAGCAAATTATTTCACTTGTTTTTGGTTAAACAAAGGATTAATCTAAAAGCATATATCACATTAAGGTATTGTTTACTGATTTTTCATTAAAATAAATTCGTTTGAAGTTTAAGGTGCACAAACTTATAGGTGTAGAGGCTAAATGCATTTTTTTTAAATTAAATAAGCAAATACATATTTACATTGAAGACATCATATACTTCATTTTCCATCAGATTTTGAAATTGTAATTGTTGCATATAACATATATTTGATTCATTATGTTTGATTTCTCAATGTCATTTTTTTTTAATGAAATAACACCAAATAAAACCGGAGATGAAGTCTTCCTGGAAAGTTATCAATGATTATAACAAGCTCACTTTGTACAAATAACACTTTTTTAAGGGGACCTTTTCAAATTCATACAATGCAACATTTGAAGAACATGAAAATGATATATGGAACCTTAGTATTTTGACCACTTAAAATCTCATATGACCCCTTAAATGTTCAAGCTCTGAGACTCCTGATTTTTAAAATGTACTGAAGTCCCTGTTTTAATTTAATTTCAAAGTTTAATATTTCAATATCTTTTATCTTAAAAGTCTTAAAGGGGCCGTCCAACAGATTTTAGCATGTATTGAAGCTTGTCATTAAATGCTTTATATTGATAAATTTAAACATTTGAACTAAAAATCTCCAGTAAAAAACAAGAATACAATTTAAAAAAAGGAAAAAAAGAAACCCTCAACAGGGCTCGAACCACTGTCCCCTGGAGTCCTGGAGTAAAAAGCTACCCGTTTGACCACTCGACCATCCACGCTCATGTTTATAGAGGATGTATTTTTGAGCTATATAAGCAATCCTGGTAGTTTCCCAAAATATTGTTTCGCGTTGTGCGACGCTTTATCTGTTAGACGGCCCGTTTAAAATCTTTTCAACCAGAAACTATTGCATTGGTTCAAAAACTGAAATGCCAAAATGTTGTGTTTATTCCCCATATTTAATAAAATATAAATACAAAATTATATTTATGTAGACTACATTTTGGGAAACATTTTGGATATCCACTTATTTTATGTAGTATACATGTATAGCTTTTGAAAACCAGGAGTCAAATGACCCTGGTGCTTGAAATTTTCAGGGGTCAAATGGAATTTAAGGGGTCAAAAGACTGAATGCTAGATATTTTGTCTCTGGACATTTGTTGATCGCTCTACAAATGTTGATTTGTATAACAACACTATGTGAAATATTAAATACATTTTATGTTATTTCCTAGTAACAGTTGCCTCAAAATGATGCAAGGCATATAATTTGGAGGAGTCAAAAGTGACACAAATGCTTACATCTATATCTAATAACCCTTGATTGTCTTATAGGCAGGTGTTTTAATGGTTCCCCATTTGTATGTTTTAGGTCAGAGCTGTGTCTGCAAACCAGGCTACAAGTACTTGAGAAACTTTGGGGGCACTGAGGTTCAGTGTGAACCATGCCCAGCAAATCAGGTAAATGATATCACAATAGTAATAACTATCTCAGGACTATAAACTTACTTACTTTTGTTACCCTGGGGATGAGGCAAGTAGCATTATTATGCCCCCCTTCGAAGAAGAGGGGGTACTATATTGTTTTGCTGGATGTTGGTCGGTCTGTCGGTAAACCAGTATGTTTCTGATCAATAACTTGTGAACGGATTGACCAATTGGCTTGATAATTCCCATGTGCATTGGCCTTTCTCAGTAGATAACCCCTATTGAAATTGGGGTCACTAGGTCAAAGGTCAAGGTCACTGTCACACGAAGAGTGAAAATTGTTTCTGATCAATAACTTGTGAACAGAGGGACTGATTGGCTTGATGCTTCCCATGTGCATTGGCATTGGACAGAAGATGGCCCCTATTGAAATTAGGGTCTCTAGGTCAAAGGTCAAGGTCACTGTCACACTAAGTGTGAAATCGTTTCCGACAAATAACTCAATAACCCGTCAACTGATATACGGATTAGCTTGGTACTTCCCATGTGCATTGGCCTTGGACAGTAGATGACCCCTATTGAAATTGGGGTCACTAGGTAAAAGATCACATTAAACACAGAAGGCAAATTAAAGGGAGCGCATCATTTAAGTATATCACACTGTTATTTTGTATGATCGCTATTAGCATTATTGCGATTTGACTCTTAATTACAAACATTTGGTTCCAAATTGTAAATATTTGTTATGTTGGAGGTTGTTCTTTGTACCATTCCATATTATTGTAGGTGGTATCCAAGTCTGGCTATGAATGCGTCTCCTGTCCGGGAAATGCTATTCGACCGGACAGATCGGGATGCGAACCATGTCAGGGTATGGCAGCATTTTATATTTTAATGTTATTTACCTTACTCCTGGTCCTAGAATCGGAAATCCTCGGTAAATAAAATTGTTTGACTGAAAAGGATTTGAAGGCAGATCTAAGTTTAACCAGTTTTACTTATAATTTAACGATTTATTCGTCTGTACAAGTAGAAGATTAAGTAGATTTTGTAATCTTTATTTCACACAGTATGATTTTGACATATAGAACACAATTTACAAATAATACATTAAACAACAATACTTTATATAATAAATTATTTTCTAAATTTTCATGTCTTGACAATTATTTCAAACAAAACTATTGTCAAAACTTAAATGAACATAACAAATAGAGATTTGTTTATTATATACTATTGAAAGTCAGTTTTACAGTCTAATAAGTATCTGTACTACTGTGTTGTAATTTTATAGTTTATCCTCCATGTACTGGCCCTATGTGAAAGATCCACCTTTAGAGTGTTTTACCCAATTAGACCTTTTAACCAGTGTTGTCAGTGTGCGATTTACTAAAATAAATCTGATGATAAAAAGCTGCTGTTTGGAATAAATATGGATATGAAATCAAATTCATGAAATGCAAAACATGGTATGTTTGAGAAAAAAAATGATTTTATATTACACTGAATTTGGGATAATGGGATAAATATATGGATTTATTTAATGCTTTCCGGTGGTTTATAGAGAAATATCAGTGAATTAAAACTGATAATTTCACTGTTTCAAACAATGAAAATTATCAGTGAAAAATATCGATAATTTTCACTGTTTACTGTGAAATGACGTCATTATTTTGACGAAATGACATCATTATCCCAACGACATTCTTTAGTTAAACTCTTTAACAATGTATATAAACTGTGAAAAAAGCATGAAATAAAAAGAAAATTGTTTGGATTCGGTGGATTATCGATTTTAATTCACTCATGATCATAGAAAATATATATTTTCACTCGTGGCTGCGCCACTCGTGAAAATATTAATTTCTATGATCACTCATGAATTAAAATCGATAATCCACCGAATCCAACAAATATCCTCTATGTAATAAAACATGGAATTCAAGATAGTAAAGATTTTGACTTTTAAAATACCAAAAGATATTTTGTCTTAAGAATGTACTAGGAATATGAGTTTTGGCCGTTTGATCGATGTATTTTTAATCATTTAATATTTTATCCGCAAAAGCTAATGCTGGTGAGTAAACAGCAAGAAAATGCCTTGTTTGTCTGCTTTATGTGTAACTATTTGAGATGAAGTAAAAACTAACATGTGTTACCCTCTGTCAACTGAACTGCCAACTTGTAAACAAATGCGAGCTCTAAAGAGACTTTTTCACAAAATTTCGTATTTAAAAAATGCCTTTAAATGCATTTCTTTACAGTTTTATTTTGAATATGAAACTAATTATAAAAGCCAGAAACAAAATGAAAAAATTCCTTTCACTGGGGTGTGAACCAGGGACATTTGGCAGCAAATCTTAAGCACTCAAATATATACACTAGACATATTTTCGAACTTATAGATTTGTTATTTACCCAGATTTTTCAAATTAACAGTTGACAGAGGCTACAATTATTTGGTGCTTGGGTGATTTTTCTGTTAATTATTGCTTCCAGTTTCACTGTAATCCAGTTGCGCTAGTGGAAACATTTAATTTTCAGTACTCTGTGAACCAGTGATCGGCTTTCAGTTTTCTTTTTGTTTGTAACTGGTCTATTAAAAAAAATAAAAAATCAAGAGTTGATTATGGAACGTAAGATTTTTCTGAGGACTAATTAGGCATATATGTATTTCCCTGCTATTATGGTCATCCTATGTCTGTCGTTTGTCATGCATGATGTGTTATCTGCCGTCAACTTTAAGCTCACAACCACTCTAGAGGCCACATTTTTTTGCAAATGTTGGTGGAACTTGGTCAGAATGTTTATTTTGACAATATCTAGGCCAAGTTCGAAAATGGGTCATATGTGTCAAAAAACTTGGTCACGAGGTCAAATCTTTGAACAAAGTTGTTACCACTTTCAAAGTCACATTTATGACTCAAATCTTGATGAAACTTGCTACGAATGTTTATCCTGACAGTATCTAGGTTTTCTTCGATTAGCTCACCAGGTCAAATGTTACAAAAACCTTGCTACCACTCTATAGAAGCACAAAATGTTTATCTTGACAATACCAAATCAGGGATTAAATTTGGGTCATTTGTGTCAAAAAAAGGATGGCTACTTTGTCAAAAACCTTGTAACCACTCTAGAGGCCACATTTATGACTCAATCTTGATGAAACTTGGTCAGAATGTTTATCTTGACAATATCAAGGCTAAGTTAGAATCTTGGTCGTGTGCGTCCACAAACTAGGTCACCAGTTCTAATCTTAGCAAAACCTTGTAAACACTTTCTAATCTTAGCAAAACCTTGTAAACACTCTAGCAGTCACATGTGTAACTTGATCATGATGAAACAAGGTCAGAATGTTTATCTTGACAATACATGTATCTAGGCAGAATTTGAATCTAGGTCAAATGTGTCCACAAACTAGTTCACCAGGTTACATCTTATAGATTGTTTCCAATCTGGAAGCCATATTTATTACTCAATCTTGATGGAGCTAGGTAGGAATGTATGTATTGATATTATCTTGGGAGAGCTTGACTGTGGGTCATGTGTGTCCAAAAACTATGTCACATGATTCATTTCTTAGAAAAGCCACATTGCTGACTCATTCTTGATGTAACATGATCAGAATGTTTATCTTGTCCGAATCTAGGCCAAGTTGGCATCTGGGTCACGTGCATCCAAATCATATAAAAACCTTGTTACTCTTAAAGCCACATTTATGACTCAATCTCGTTGAAATTTGGTCAGAATGTGTATCTTGACAATATCTATGCTTAAAACTTGATCAAATCTTAGGAAAAAAACCTTGTTTTAATTCAAGAAGACAAATTGATGACTAATTCTTGATGAAACTTGGTCAGAATGGTTATCCTAACAATATCTACCTGCAGGCCAAATTTGAATCTGGGTCATGCACATCTATACTAGGTCACTAGGTAAAACCTTAGAAAAAGCCATATCACAACTCTTGAAGCCACATTTGTGACTCAATCTTGATTAAACATAGTCAGAATGTTCATCTTGACAACGTCAGGGCCATGTTTTAATATGGATCATGTGTGGTAACAAAAGTAGAATACATGTACATAGTATACCTTGAACTCAGGTGAGTGATTTAGGGCCATGATGGTCCACTTGTTTATAATGTACATGTACTGACTTCAACTTGAAAAATATTATTGTACATTTTTATGCTCCCCCAAAATTTTTGGGGGGAGCATAAAGTCGCCGCTTCGTCTGTCCGTCCGTGCGTGCGTCCGGATTTTTGTCCGGGCTATTTCTCAGCAACTAATGACCGGTATTCAATGAAACTTTATGGGAAGCTTCACTACCAAGAGGAGATGTGCATATTATCAGCGGGTTCTGGTCGAATGATTTTTCACAGAGTTATGGCCCTTTGAAATTTTCCATTAACTGTACATATAGTGCAATTCATGTCTGGGCTATTTCTCAGCAACTAATGACCGGAATTCAATGAAACTTTATGGTAAGCTTCACTACCAAGAGGAGATGTGCATATTATCAGCCAGTTCTAGTCGGATGATTTTTCACAGTGTTATGGCCCTTTGAAATTTTCCATTGTACATATAGTGCAATTCTTGTCCGAGCTATTTCTCAGCAACTTATTACGGGAATTCAATGAAACTTTATGGGAAGCTTCACTACCAACAGGAGATGTGCATATTATCAGCCGGTTATGGTCGGATGATTTTTCACAGAGTTATGGCCCTTTGAAATTTTCCATTGTACATATAGTGCAATTCTTGTCCGAGCTATTTCTCAGCAACTTATTACGGGAATTCAATGAAACTTTATGGGAAGCTTCACTACCAGCAGAAAATGTATATATTATCAGCCGGTTATGGTCGGATGATTTTTCACAGAGTTATTACCCTTTGAAATTTTCTATAAACTGTACATAAAGTGCAATTCCTGTCTGGGCTATTTCTCCCCAACTACTGACTGGAATTCAATGAAGCTTTATGGGAAGCTTAACTACCTTGGGGTGATGTGCATGTTATTAGTGGGTTCTGGTTAGATGATTTATTTAGAGAGTTATGGCCCTTTGAAATTTTTAAGTTGCTAAACCATCCATCGTATTATTTTTTCCAAAGTTATGCCCCTCGAGACGTTTCCTTTTATCTTAATATATAGTGCAATATTGTGACAAAAAAACCTTTGGGGAGCATCTCCGACGGTTTTTTGTTATTATTAGTTAAGCTAATACGGTAATACTAAATTGATACCAGGTTTATTTCCATATTTATAAATAAAATTACGAACAAAAATATGATCATATTGATCATATTATTATTGTTTTGCTCATATTATATAATAATCTATCTATCTATACTGTCTAACTCCCCTTTCGGGTATTATTGTTGAAATAATGGTAATAAATGTCATAGGAATTGAGGATCTAATTAAAAACAATAAAACTGCATTGAAATCTTGTTAAAGTAAATATAACAAATACAGAAATAAACTTGAATGATTGTTCTTGTTTATTATATCTTCAAGTATATCATATAAATTCCCATTTAAAGAGAATGCACACTGTTAATATACGTTTTTTGTCATAGCTTTCTATCAGTGTTCTATATCTTTCATTTATTAAATAACTTAATATGGAATGTTATTAGAATTAGGCTAGTCATAAATGTAGATGCATGTACAGTTTGATTTAAAACTTAATTACAATAGTTATGAAAAAACATGAATGAATTTAGTAATGTGGTTCATGCATGTCTTTGTTCAGATCCTGTGTTGATGGATTATTTCGTAAAAAAATAGAATAGAATAATGCAGTTTTCACAATAGATTTTTGGAAAGACTTGTGCATTTTGGGGAAGGCCACCAGGCCCATCCAGACTTGCCTGCATTAAATATTATTGTATTATCGTCCTGAGCATTTACAGATTTGCAATTGTTTGTTAATTTGTCACTTGTTATCCCCTGCCAGAGGCAGAGGGATATTGCTTTGGGGTTGTCCGTCCGTCAGGCTGTCCGTCCGGCTGTCCGTCCGTCCGGCACTTTTGTGTCCGGAGTCATATCTTGGAAGTGCTTTGGCGGATTTTATTGAAACTTGGTATGAGTATATATATGGATAAGACGATGATGCACTTTAAATTGCATTGTACACCATCTGTTAATTATGGAGTTATGGCCCTTTGTATCTTGAAAAAATGCTTTTTACTATAGGCACTTTTGTGTCCGGAGCCATATCTTGGAAGTGCTTTGGCGGATTTCATTGAAACTTGGTATGAGTATATATATGGATAAGACGATGATGCACGCCAAATGGCATTGTACAACATCTGTTAATAACGGAGTTATAGCCCTTTGTATCTTGAAAAAATGCTTTTTACTATAGGCACTTTTGTGTCCGGAGCCATATCTTGGAAGTGCTTTGGCGGATTTCATTGAAACTTGGTATGAGTATATATATGGATAAGACGATGA
>VMBQ01003138.1:17932-36871 GCA_007657795.1 Dreissena rostriformis
ATTTTTTTTATTATTTTTTTTTTGAAAGACCGTTCAACCATCCCACCCAAGCTATTGCTATCAAACTTGAAATATAATCTTATTAGTTTGTTTTATGTCTTTACAAATGTTCAATAGATTGTGGAAAATATACCTGAACTCAAAATCGTCTATAATGTAACACTTCTTTAAAACATAAGCGATCAATAAGTTTCAATTATGGTCCTCTTCCAGTTAGAATATGACTATATTACCTTGACCTTATTGAATATGAACAATTTCCCCATGATGGCTTACTTTATTCTGTCAAGCACTTGAATAGTCGAGCGCGCTGTCTTCTGACAGCTCTTGTTATGTCCCCCAGTCTATACTGGGCGACATATTGTTTTTGCACTGTCTGTTTGTTGGTTTGTTTGTTGGTTTGTTTGCGTCAAACTTTAACATTGGCCATAACTTTTGCAATATTGAAGATACATGTGTAGCAACTTGATATTTGGCATGCATGTGTATCTCATGGAGCTGCATATTTTGAGTGGTTAAAGGTCAAGGTCATCCTTCAAGGTCAAAGGTCAAATATATGAGTCAAAATCCCTCAAAAGGGGACATAGTGTTTCACCCATCTTGTTTGTTGTTGAAATAACTGTTGAAATGACTAAAAGCATACACAATATGGTTTTCCTAAGGATAGATGACCAAACATATTAGGGTATTTTTGATTCAGGGCATGTTTATAACTTCTCTAGACTCTTAAACTAAATGAATATTCAAAACATACAGTTAATGTCCTTTGAAAAACATTTAGTTATTTAACAACTAAAGGTATGGTAGGTTTGGTTACCAAAAACAAATCAGAAATTGTGCACATTTTTAGCTTACCTGAGCACAACATGCTCATGGTGAGCTTTTGTGATCGCCTTTTGTCTGCCATGCGTCGTGAACATTTGCCTTGTTAACAAGCCATGTTCGATACAAAACTCTTAAGTATGTTAACTCGTTTGGCAATAAGAAAGTATATAACAAAGGAATATACAGACTAGTGTGTGTTCTAAATTTGTGTTGTGTGTTTTGTGCAGATGTGAGCTGTGCACCAACAAGCTGTCCAATGCCTCACATCCTCTTATTGGTGGGGAGTGTGCCTGCACCAAGGCCACGCCCCCGGCCACGTCATACCAGCAGCAGGTAAGAATGCATGAGTCACAACATCGTGAACTTATAGTCGCTAGTTCACTGATTTTCCTATTTTTGTAAAATTGTCATTAAATGTATTTACTTAAAAATCTTTATTTGCTGGAAAAATCAGACAAAAAATTAATTTTCAAGAAAAAGGTTGAATAAGAAAATTGCCTTAACTGGTTTTTCCTTAAGGAGCAAAGTCAGACTTGCTACATCACGCTTTAGAACTTGATTGCGTATTTTAAATCCTTTTTTGGAAGTACACATGTTATTAGCTCAACAGGGCAGGAAGGTGAGCTATTTGGTCAGTCAATGTCCTCCATGTGTGTTGTCCTGTGCGTATCAACTTTTAGCCAATTGCAATCAATCTTAATGAAACTTTGTCAGAATGTTTTTATTGACAAATGTAGTCCCTGATCGAATTTGGGAATTAATCACATGGTCACCATGGCATATCTTAGAAAATACCTTGCAACCGCTGTAGCAGCCACATTTAGAATTAAATATTAATGGAAATTGGTCAGAATCTTTTAATGCCCCCAACGGGAGGCATATAGTTTTCGCACTGTCCGTCGGTTGGTCAGTCAGTCTGTCTGTCTGTCCGTTTAGCATTGTCCACTCTATAAATAAAGTTTTCATTTGACTTTCATCAAACTGTATGAAAATGTCTTAGGCATACAATCCTTTACTACTTAATCTGTGTAAACTTGGGCATTAATCCTGGGTTTGTATGGAACATTTACATGGTTATGCTTTTATGTAGTGACGAAGTTGGAGTTGGGGGCATCCGTGTCGGGTGGACACATTTCTTGTTTTTACATTATCTAGGCCAAATTTGAATGTTAGCCACAGTTTTGGCTAAATCTTGATGAGACTTTGTCCGAATGTTTTTATTGACAAATATTTGCCATGTTTGAAATTGGTTCAAGTGGTGTTAAAAACTTGTGCATCAGGTCAAAAACTAGGTAAAAATGCCAAATCTTATAAAAACCCTCTTACTACTCCAGAAGCCACATTTTTATGCCCCCCTTCAAAGAAGATGGGGTATATTGTTTTGCTGGATGAAGGTCGGAAGGTTGCAATAATTTGCAATTCGTTACGCAACCCAAACCGTCGGGAAAAGACGTTGTGAAGAGTATATTATAAGATTTAATAAAGCAGGTGGTGACAGATTCTGAAATATTCGGCTCAAAACACCAAGGCTATTCTGTGTCCTAAAAACTTAGTAGGAACATCGTGATTTGCGCTGGCTTGTCTTTGATGGAGAGGGTTTTGCAACGTGAGTGTGCTCTGAGACTGAAGGCAGGAGTATTGAAACTGGTTGAAACAAAATGACTCATCATCATCCATTTGTCAATAAACAATTAATACTAATAGTAATATTTACAAACAACCATTTACACTGTGAATTTATAATGACTTAATTAAAATAAGAATTGCGGAGAATTATCAATGCTCAAAATTTAGCACTCATCGGATCCAACTGTATATGTAAGTTTCGATGAAATTGTAAAAAAAACTAATTGACAAATAGTTTTAAGGGAAAAGTAATTGTTACAAAAAGCTTGTAGTGAAAACTAATTGACACAAAATCTTATCTGTTGCCCAGTAAATCTACCATAAACAAAAATGAATTTATGTTATTTTTGTTTTATCATAATGTTGTGTTCCTTGTTTTCAGGACGGATTCTGTTTCCCAGAAGACGTATTTAGTTCCATTCGTCAGCCCACCAGCTATGTTATTCCAGACACAGTGAGTAGTGTGTAACCCTTTGCATGCTGGGAAATTTGTCGTCTGCTAAAATGTCGTCTGCTGAATTTCTAAAATTAGCATTTTCATTGATTTTTTTCAAAGAATACTATCAGAATAGCAAACAGTTTGGATCCTGATGAGACGCCACGTTTTGTGGCGTCTCATCTGGATCCAAACTGTTTGCAAAGGCCTTCAAAATCCGGTTCCAGCGCTCAAAGGGGTAATCTGTAACAACTGATCAATTTCTGGCTAACATTAACCTGACACTGGACATCCTTATATGAGTTGCATTCTGAGAAAACTGGGCATCATGCATTTGCGTAAAGTCGTCCCAGATTCGCCTGTGCGGTCCGCACAGGCTAATCAGGGATGACAATTTCTGCTTTTATGGAATTTTTCATTTAAATGATGTCTTTTCTTAGCGAAAATCCAGTTTAGGCGGAAAGTGTCATCCCGGATTAGCTTGTGCGGACTGCACAGGCTTATCTGGGATGACACTTTATGCACATGCAATTTGTCCAGTTTTCTCAGAACGCAACTCATATATTAAGATATGGATGTCAAAACTATTTGAATATTCAATTTAATTGAATCTTTGCCATACAAAAAGTAAAGAGGCAATTTTGAATATTTTAATCATCATTTGCAATAAAATGCCATGAAAATATTCATACATTTGTATCACTTTTAAACGCTTTAAATTTGGCTGGACAGTTTATTTCCCTTTAATATTTAACAAAACACTGCCACATTGTTTTAAAAGTCCCCAATCATTTGTCAGACCTAACTTCTTGTAAAGTCCTTGGTGATATAAAATTACATTACCCTTAAACTGAACTATTAGTATTTCTTGATAACTACAGTTATCAGTTTCAGATTTTGGTTTTAAACAATGGATTTGATTTGTTATCACTATCATTTGTGTCGCGTTCTAAGAAAACTGGGCATAATGCTTGTGCGTAAATTGTCATCCCAGATTAGCCTGTGCAGTCCGCACAGGCTAATCAGGGACGACAATTTCCGCTTTTACGGATTTTTTTTGTTTAAATGATGTCTCTTCTTAGCGAAAATCCAGTTAAGGCTGAAAGTGTCGTCCCTGATTAGCCTGTGCGGACTTCACATGCTTATCGGGGACGACACTTTACGCACATGCATTATGCCCAGTTTTCTCAGAACACGACACATTTCATAATAACAATCCTGTAATTTGTATTATTGAATAATACTTTTAGGTCCCCAGTGCCTCAAAATACTTTGAAGAAAATCTCCTGGCTGCTTATGCAATGTGCAACATTTACAAGAACGACACGGCTTGTCAGTTGCTAGGCAACCTCTGTGTGCTCACTTTGTACCAGTTTCTGTCCAGAAATTTGGGTGTGGCTGGGTCACTTTCAAATGCTTGTGAAATGCATCTTAGTGTGCCATACACTTTAAGAGACTTTGCGTAAGTTGGAATTCCCATTTTTTATCAATTTTTCCATACTTCATTGATATTTCATGTTAGAATCCACTGCTTTTATGTTGCTTCCTACTTATTGATGATAACAGGTTCAGGGTCTGATCTCAGTTTAGGATGTGTTCTCAAGATTTTCCCCAAAAACTAAAGTATTGTTCCTTTCCAGGAAATGAACNTGCAAAGGCCTTCAAAATCCGGTTCCAGCGCTCAAAGGGGTAATCTGTAACAACTGATCAATTTCTGGCTAACATTAACCTGACACTGGACATCCTTATATGAGTTGCATTCTGAGAAAACTGGGCATCATGCATTTGCGTAAAGTCGTCCCAGATTCGCCTGTGCGGTCCGCACAGGCTAATCAGGGATGACAATTTCTGCTTTTATGGAATTTTTCATTTAAATGATGTCTTTTCTTAGCGAAAATCCAGTTTAGGCGGAAAGTGTCATCCCGGATTAGCTTGTGCGGACTGCACAGGCTTATCTGGGATGACACTTTATGCACATGCAATTTGTCCAGTTTTCTCAGAACGCAACTCATATATTAAGATATGGATGTCAAAACTATTTGAATATTCAATTTAATTGAATCTTTGCCATACAAAAAGTAAAGAGGCAATTTTGAATATTCTAATCATCATTTGCAATAAAATGCCATGAAAATATTCATACATTTGTATCACTTTTAAACGCTTTAAATTTGGCTGGACAGTTTTTTTCCCTAAACAATATTTAACAAAACACTGCCACATTGTTTTAAAAGTCCCCAATCATATGTCAGACCTAACTTCTTGTAAAGTCCTTGGTGATCTAAAATTACATTACCCTTAAACTGAACTATTATTATTCTTGATAACTACAGTTATCAGTTTCAGATTTTGGTTTTAAACAATGGATTTTATTTGTTATCACTATCATTTGTGTCGCGTTCTAAGAAAACTGGGCATAATGCTTGTGCGTAAATTGTCATCCCAGATTAGCCTGTGCAGTCCGCACAGGCTAATCAGGGACGACAATTTCCGCTTTTACGGATTTTGTTTGTTTAAATGATGTCTCTTCTTAGCGAAAATCCAGTTAAGGCGGAAAGTGTCGTCCCTGATTAGCCTGTGCGGACTGCACATGCTTATCGGGGACAACACTTTACGCACATGCATTATGCCCAGTTTTCTCAGAACACGACACATTTCATAATAACAATCCTGTAATTTGTATTATTGAATAATACTTTTAGGTCCCCAGTGCCTCAAAATACTTTGAAGAAAATCTCCTGGCTGCTTATGCAATGTGCAACATTTACAAGAACGACACGGCTTGTCAGTTGCTAGGCAACCTCTGTGTGCTCACTTTGTACCAGTTTCTGTCCAGAAATTTGGGTGTGGCTGGGTCACTTTCAAATGCTTGTGAAATGCATCTTAGTGTGCCATACACTTTAAGAGACTTTGCGTAAGTTGGAATTCCCATTTTTTATCAATTTTTCCATACTTCATTGATATTTCATGTTAAAATCCACTGCTTTTATGTTGCTTCCTACTTATTGATGATAACAGGTTCAGGGTCTGATCTCAGTTTAGGATGTGTTCTCAAGATTTTCCCCAAAAACTAAAGTATTGTTCCTTTCCAGGAAATGAACTTTGGAGCATCTCTTTTAGTCTGTAGGGCAACCACGCTAAAATATATTGGTTTAGGTATTAAAGAAAGAAGGTACCTGCTACAGATGAATGTTTATGTGTGGGGCTAACAAACGAATGACCGTAGGGCTTAGGGAACATTTGTTGGTGTCAAACTTAAACTTAACCCTTTGAGTGCTGGAACCGGATTTTGAAGGTTTTTGCAAACAGTTTGGATCCAGATGAGACGCCACAGAACGTGGCGTCTCATCAGGATCCAAACTGTTTGCTATTCTGATAGTATTCTTTGGAAAAAATCGAAGAAAATGCTAATTTTAGAAATTCAGCAGACGACATTTTAGCAGACGACAAATTTCCCAGCATGCAAAGGGTTAAACTTAAAACTTAATCCTTGTCTAAGGCTCATCAAATTTCATTTTGGTGTCCAAGTTGCAACACTGGATTTTTGTTGACTTGAATTTCATGATTCATTTGTGTGATCTTAAATGGAAATTTATGTCTGACAATAAAAATAGGTTGTGGGCTAAAAACAGCAGACAGATAACGCTAAAATGTATATGAAGGCTTGTTATTTTATTGTTTTAGCAGTAGTAATAGGAAAGTAATAGAATAAAACCCACCTTTGTTTACTTCTACAGGCAAGGAAATGATCAGGGTCCAACCAGCCAATGGTCCCGAAAATTAGTGTTGGGCCCCTACATTATCTGAGACAACTGATATTTGTCGTGTTCTGAGAAAAATGGGCATTATGCATGTGCGTAAAGTGTCGTCTCAGATTAGCCTGTGCAGTCCGCACAGGCTAATCAGGGACGATAATTTCCGCTTTTATGGAATTATTTGTTTGTTTCTTCTAAATGAAAATCCAGTTTAGGCGGAAAGTGTTGTCCCTGATTAGCCTGTGCGTACTGCACAGGCTAATCTGGGACGACACTTTACGCACATGCATTATGCCCAGTTTTCTCAGAACACGACACATATGTTCTCTGAATGAGAGCTATTAACCAACAGACAAAAATTATAGCCTTGTCTTTGGGTTGTTTGTTCAAGGATTTATAGTTAATCAATTAGATTACGGAGCAACGTGAATTTGTTTACCACTTCAAAATATAAACCTATGGATGGTTGACACAGTTATTGATTGGCATTCATCCACTGGTCAAATGAAAAAACAAGTTGGTTAAAAAAATGGCAAAAATGTTACTTTCTCACTCTGCCTGATTCTATGTTTTACAGGCCCGCACATATCCCTTGGCTGTTCTACGTAACGAACAGCATCGAGCGAATAGACGGGGAGGATGTGTTGAAAACGGACAAAATGGGCAAGGTGTACACATTTGACCCGCGTTCGTACCTAGACTATCGTGTTGCGCGGTACTCTCTCAGCGGAGAATACCTGGGCCTTAGCAACGTACTTAACGGTCGTATACAGCTTTGCATGGACACTACCATCAGACTGAATGCGGCTTTCACATTCGGAACAACTTACAAGCAAACAGTAAGCCGAGGGATATGCAGGGAAAGATCTAGAGTGAACTAGCAGAGGGCTATGTAGTGAAAGGTCTAGAGTGAACTAGCAGAGGGCTATGTAGGGAAAGGTCTAGAGTGAACTAGCAATATATTATATTATATGTATACAAGAAAAGCCCAATGTTTATGGTTATCGATACAGTAGGGTTTATATGCCATAATGTCAATACAGCATATCAATATGTCTGATTTTATAACGCAGTCTGTTATAAAGCAGGTTTGCGACTTGGACCCCGCCATCCGCGTTATATTGGAGTTACAGTGTTTGTATTTATTATGAACTTCATTGTTGAATGTTGTTTAGTTGATGAAAGCGATGTCACATTCTAATGCTTCTCCCCTGTTTGATTTATCATAAGGGTACTCATAGCTCAAATATTTGAAGTGTTTCAGGGTACACTAAATTTACATATACTTTAATGTAGTTCTTTTATAAGCTGTATATTAAGTTTTGATTTTTACGATATTCCAGTGCAAAATGGACGCCATTGACTTCTGGGACCAGACCAAATACCCTATGGAATTCATGGACTTGTGTATCCTTTAGTAAAAATTATAAAAAAAGTTTGTAAGAAACAGTACTTGGTAGCTATTCAACATTGAGCACAATGAACATTTAAGATCTTTGTGGCGTAGTGGATATGGTGTCGCCTAGCGACCGGAAGGTCATGGGTTCGATACCCACTGTGCGAGCGTTCTTAAGATCTTCTCAATTGACACCAAGTACTGGTTCTACTCAAGAGCGTTTAAATAAGCCGTAGACTGTTGATGCAATCGAGCTAAAATTAATAGGTTTAAACTAAACATTGATAATGTGCAATAAATAGTGATATTGTACAATAAATAGTTCATATGAATGGTATTTTTATTGATATAATGTCATTTGTATTATGTCATATTATTATCACCCCGCCTACGTCTTTCGTATGGGTTGAAACTTCCATACTTTTACTCCAACCTGGATATGTACCCTCATTGGCATGATAAGGCTTAAATATGGTTTCCACATTTTTCTATTGTTAACAATTTATTACAAAATTAAAAATAAATAAATCCAAAGCTCAATGTTTATTTTAAACTGCTAAAAAAAGTATTAACTTTGTGGTATAATGGGGAATTTGTATTGTTGTTTGGTGAGTCCTCATATAATGTTTACATTTGTGGAGGGAACTTTTTTTTTACATTTTTCACGTGACTAAATTGAAACTGTAAATATCTCATTTCCTTGAAGTGTAGATGTGAAAGACCAGTGATCCACTGGTTATCCCTTTACCACTCAAAAGCGAAGTTAAAATGGCTAATGCTAACAGCATGAAACCAAAACAGCCTGTGAGTAACTCGCAGTCTGTTAAGGTTTTATGCTGTTTGCTGCTCATCAGTACTTTTGAGTTGAAATGAAGCTTTAAACTTAAATCTTAAAGGTCTTAAATTATATTTTCTAATGTACTCTAAACTAGTCGAAGTGCGTTTCTGAGTGGTAAAGGGTGATTTGCCCTTGAACATATGGCTGACAGGGTTATTAGTAACGTTTGTAACAAAGCTCTTGTTTTTGGAAAAAAATATTATTAACATTGTTATATTGGTCCATAATGATGTTTATGGGTAGTTTTCCTTCATGGACTATGTACAGACTTGGAGATCGAGCAAAATAGCGACAAGAAATTGTTCCCGGTGCCAATTAACATTCTAAACTACAAAAGTCTGGATGATGGAGCGGAAGAGATAAATAGAGGTAGGTAAACAGGACATGGTTGGTCACAGAATGGGAAAATCATAATGTTTGCATTATGATCATATGAGCAAAAGTGTTTAGAGGATTTTTCCCCGTCTTCTATCCATTTAGCTCTAGAACGAATAAGTGCCCCTTTAAGTTTATTTTCCCGAACATTTTCTCATTCATTTTGTAAGGCATGAAGTTGGTCTGCATTAGTTTCATTTAATGATTTTTGAAGTCTTTCAATTTCCTTAATTAAATGAGGTTTATGGTTTCTGTTTAGTTTATTTAGTCTTATATGGTGCGAAAGGAATGTTTCCACTAATTTCCATATTAAGTAATATTTCGAGGAATAACTGGTCATTGATAACAAACTGTATGTTACTGTTGTCAATGTTTTCAATATTTTCTATGTTGTATATTGGAATACAATATTGTTGTTTAACATTTTCTATCAAAGTATTAAAGCAGTTTAAATATTCAATATCCCTAAACAGTGAATTGTTGAATTTCCATAGCCCATTTGCATGCACATTATTTCTAGGTAAATAATGGAATGATCTGATTTATAACTTGATTTATAACAAAATCATGCTTATTTTCTTACATCAATAATGCTTCCTATAAAACTTTTATACTTACATGGATTTTGTTTTCGAACACTATTAACACCCCCATCACCTGTTATCATTTTGAACTTGACATTTGCCTTCTTTTGGACGTATACTTCTTCAGAAGTTCCAAATTCTTGATTACCCCAAAATGATGTGTTTGGTCTAACATCAATACTGTTTGCTTCAAAGCTTTGATACTTGAATGGATGTTATTGTTGAACTCTCTCAACACACCCACATCACCTGACCTTGTTTTGACCTTAACATTGACCTACTTTTGGACTAAGACTAATTTAGAAGGTCCATATTCTTCGTGAACCGAACTTGATCGTTCGATTAACATTAACCCTTTGCATGCTGGGAAATTTGTCGTCTGCTAAAATGTTGTCTGCTAAATTTCTAAAATTAGCATTTTCTTCGATTTTTTTCAAAGAATATAATCAGAATAGCAAACAGTTTGGATCCTGATGAGACGCCACGTTCTGTGGCGTCTCATCTGGATTCAAACTGTTTGCAAAGGCCTTCAAAATCCGGTTCCAGCGCTCAAAGGGTTAATATTACTTTCTAAAAAGCTTTGATACATCTATTCAACACTCAGCACACTCACATAACCTGACATCATTTTGACCTTGACCTTATTTTGAACTAAGACTTATTTAAACGGGCCAATGAAACGATACTGACTTGGCTTCCACCAGGGGCATCAGAGTTTATTGAACGCAGTACCTGGTTTAAAAATTGTTTCCCTCCTCTGGCCCTAAGCTTTAAAAAAAAAATCCAAAAACCTTTTCATAAAAAAAAACAAACAAACTGGCATTCAAAATGTTTAAATTATTGATTTCTTTTTAATAGGTGGTGACGGTGGAAAGATGTTGGTTCGAAGATTTTTCATGGTTGACAATGTAGGAAACATACCTACAACTGGTGGTGAGTAAAAGATGTAATGCTGAAATGTGTCGTGTTCTGAAAAAACTGGGCATAATTCTTGTGCGTAAAGTGTCCTCCCAGATTAGCCTGTGCGGTCCGCACAGGCTTATCAGGGACGACACTTTCCGCTTTTATGACATTTTTTCGTTTAAATGAAGTCTCTTCTTAGCAAAAATCCAATATACGCGGAAAGAGTTGTCCCTCATTAGCCTGTGCGGACTGCACAGGCTAATCTGGGACGACACTTTACGCTCATGCATTATGCCCAGTTTTCTCAGAACACGACACAAATATGCATAGAGAATAGAAGGTGAGTGTTCTCCAACAGTCACTTTATATTCTATGTATCCTATTTTCAATGCTCATGTTAATCCTGTAAATTTAATGGAATGGAAACATGGCAACAATACTTACAAATAATTCTGGTTTCCTAGTTAAAGAGATGTTTTTTTAGCTCACCTGAGCACAAAGTGCTCATCTCATAGGAAGCTTTTAGGATACCATGATGTCCGTTGTCTATTAGTGTGTGTGTGCATACACTTTTAGGATACCATGATGTCCGTTGTCTATCAGTGCGTGTGTGCATACACTTTTAGGATACCATGATGTCCGTTGTCTATCAGTGCGTGTGTGCATACACTTTTAGGATACCATGATGTCCGTTGTCTATCAGTGCGTGTGTGCATACACTTTTAGGATACCATGATGTCCGTTGTCTATCAGTGCGTGTGTGCATACACTTTTAGGATACCATGATGTCCGTTGTCTATCAGTGCGTGTGTGCATACACTTTTTCTTCTAACAATTTCTCTTCCTAAATAACTGGGCAGATTTTAAAAAACTTTAAGAGGAATGATCCTTAGGTAACCCTCTCTCAAAATTGTTCAAATTGTTTCAGTCCGCTGCATATGTAGTCAGAGCTAAAAATAGATTTTAAAAGTGGAGACTTTTACAATCTGAAACAGCAGAGGTTTAATATTTGATATGGAAGATAATATGTGTCGTGTTCTGAGAAAACTGGGCATAATGCTTGTGAGTAAATTGTCTTCCAGATTAGCCTGTGCAGTCCGCACAGGCAAATCAGGGATGACAATTTCCGCTTTTACGGAATTTTTCGTTTAAATGATGTCTCCTCTTAGCGAAAATTCAGATAAGGCGGAAAGTGTCGTCCCGGATTAGCCTGTGCGGACTGCACAGGCTAATCTGGGACGACACTTTATGCACATGCATTTTGCCCAGTTTTCTCAGAACGCGACTTATATTGTGGTACCCTACACATTTTGTTTTCCTTTGAATGTATATAGTGATAATTGTAAAAACCTTCTGAAACCACAAGGCCCAGATGTGAAATATTTGGCATGTAATGTCGCAAATTTGTTCAAATCGTGCACTTGGGTCAAAATTAATGCCACCAACTTGATTAAGGTGATGTCAGATTAGCCATGTGACACATGTTTAGCTGGCTAATTGGTTGGAGATAACTCAGTGATATCTGTGAAATAAAATGTATCCTATTACCAGATGAAAATCTCGTATAACAACGATCGTATAAACATGAGCTTTATACTATCACTATTTTTAGATCATTTGTGGGGTTTTCCAAAAATTGGAAAATCTATTATTGTCAACTACGGAAGAAGAAAATTGTCTAAAAATGCGATGTTTGGTAATTGTTAATGGCAAAAGGGAAGAAATAATAGGATAAAAAGAAGCAAGCCTCGGGTTACCATGATTCTAAGCCTCGCATGATATACTTGATCTTTATCCAAAACTCACATAATATTCTCTGTATTATATTGGTATTTTTGGTATTATCTTGTGAAGGCTGACATGATGTTAGGATAGATGTTCTTCCTGTTTCCATTCAGGCCCTGCTGAAATGGTCCGCTATGTGAAGTCCATCAAGATCAACGTGAATCTTCTAGCGGGGACCACTGAGGGTTTTATCTACCCGCCAGCCTTGGACATTGAATACGGCAAAGTGCTCAAAACTGATGCAGATGGAGGCTCACAAGTTGATGTAATCAGACTTTTGTGCACTTGAAAGAATGTGTTGTCATTTTTGGTTGGCACAAAAGAATTTTGCGGTATTGGATTTTATAGAATGTTTAGTATTTTGTTTTATCATGAGATGAGGCTTAGGGCCATTAAAGTGTACTGTATGATATAAAAAGTACGGGTTAAAGCCACGTTTTATTTAATCAATAATCATATAATATTTTATTTAATCTACAAGCATGTTTCTTTAAGTATCGGTAGTAAAATGGGAATTCATGGAAATTTTCATAATATTTTTCACTATATATGGTTTGATATTATTCTGGGGGCAGTATGGTCATATTTGAAGGGTTTGGTTAGAAATTGCTTATATGAAGTTTAATGAATATCTGCTTTTGGTTAGACCAAATGTTGGCTAGCTTGTTGACGTAACCTAGTAAAGAAAAATCATAAAAAAGACATAACAGTATCAAATTGATAATATTTTGCACCCAAAAAGTATGATTGACATAGAAAACTATCAAGTGTTGAATACAGTTTTGAGCGCTGGAACCAGATTTTGAAGGATCCAAACTGTTTGCTATTCTTTGAAAAAAAATCGAAGAAAATGCTAATTTTAAAAATTCAGCAGACAACATTTTAGCAGACGACAAATTACCCAGCATGCAAAGGGTTAAAAAGTAAACCCCACATGAGCCTTGATGAGTTTTCCAGTATTTCTTGCCTTGCAAACAAACTTGTCTGTGTCCACATGTACATGTAAACTGATTATGCCATATTTTTTGTGCCTTTTTGTCTTTATTTTGAAAATTAGCAAAAGACTAAGGTTGAAAATACAAAAATACGAAAAACATTTAATTATGTCATGATTAATAAATGACATCACTATACAACGTGGAAATACAGCAAGTTTAAACCATGGGGTGGTTTTTCTTCAATGCATGCATGAAGATGGCATGACAGACACTTTTGATGTATTGTACGAAAAAACCTGTTTTAAAATTCCACTTTTTTCTCAGTCTTTGAGAATGTCTCTATAATTTTATGTTCTGATTTTCTTGCCTTTACAGATATTATTTGAAGTAACTTACACCTACGACCCAAACGACTACAAACGAGACTTCCGTATTTCCATTGGTGTTTTGAGCACCTTGGGTGTCCTCTACGCGGGTTACAAGACCTGGTGTTGGTCCAAGAGGTCAGGGCGACCTAGCATCGACTTCCAAACGATCGTCCATTTCTTTTTCTTCTGTTCAGGAACCCTTGCCAACGTCTTTTTTGTTGTGACATTTGGAATGGCGTTCTACTGGCTCATTTTCTATAAGGTTTGGCTTTTTGTATCTTTGTTTTTTTTGCTAGGCTTTCACATGTTTGACATTTGAAGCTTTTGAATCATTTGTTATAGACATTTGTGTCGTGTTCTGAGAAAACTGGACAAAATGCATGTGCGTAAAGTGTCCGCACAGGCTAATCAGGGACGACACTTTCCGCCTAAACTGGATTTTCGCTAAGAAGAGACTTCATTTAAACGAAAAATTCCATAAAAGCGGAAATTGTCGTCCCTGAGAAGCCTGTGTGGACTGCACAGGCTAATCTGGGATGACAATTTACGCACATGCCCAGTTTTCTCAGAACATGACACATTTGAAGATGTGTGTGCCAATATTTCAATGTGAGCCGAAATGTTTGTTAATTCTATTAAGTAAATTGTTCATATGGCATGTGTAAACAAATGGGGCTTTTAATGCGGTGGGCAGGTGACGGGCGGCGTTCTGGAGGACGTGCACTAACTCAAACAGTTTAAATTGGATCCTAATGAATATTGGTGATAAATGTTTGTGGCCATAGTATCTTAGCAAGATTTGATAACCAGCCAGATCGCTTGAAGCTGTTCTGAATTATGGCCCTTGAACAAATGGCAATATTGACCTTTTCCGTAGTCTAACTTGAACAGTTTTAGTGAGATCATCTCTAAATCAAATAGTTTTGATCTTAAATCATTTAACATTTATCAATTGAACTCAGACCTACAGAACTGGCATATTTTGTGATAAGTTTTTTGAAGAAGAGGGGGTATATTGTTTTTGGCCTGTCTGTCTGTCTGTCATTCTGTTCCAAAACTTTAACCAAAACTTTAACCTTCGTTTGGTCATAACTTTTGCAATATTGAAGATAGCAACTTGATATTTGGCATGCATTTGTATCTCATGGAGCTGCACATTTTGAGTGGTGAAAGGTTAAGGTCATCCTTCAAGGTCAAAGGTCAAAAAACACAATCCAAGGGAAGAAATAAGCTTTAAAGGGAGATAATTTCTATACCTGCCAAATAATAAATATTTTTTTTATTTCAAAGCGGCGCAGTAGGGGGCATTGTGTTTCTGACAAACACATCACTTGTTTTATATGAATGTTTCTGATGTAGAATCCACAAATTATTGCGGAATGTGTATAAACTTTTGACTTCAAAGATCAATGTTTTACAATTTAAGTCCGTACTAGTAATGTACTTTTTTGAATTTTACAAAAAATATGTCCGGCCTTCACAAATTGATGACAATTCAAGTTCACTATTTTTTTATTTTTTTTCACTAGTTTATTTGAACATCTCATATCTAAATGGCCACAAAGTAAATAAAAAGAGAATAGTTTTGCGTTTTATTTAGTCTAAAGCTTTATTTTTATGCCCCCCTTCGAAGAAGAGGGGGTATATTGCTTTGCACATGTCGNCCACAAGGCCCAGATGTGAAATATTTGGCATGTAATGTCGCAAATTTGTTCAAATCGTGCACTTGGGTCAAAATTAATGCCACCAACTTGATTAAGGTGATGTCAGATTAGCCATGTGACACATGTTTAGCTGGCTAATTGGTTGGAGATAACTCAGTGATATCTGTGAAATAAAATGTATCCTATTACCAGATGAAAATCTCGTATAACAACGATCGTATAAACATGAGCTTTATACTATCACTATTTTTAGATCATTTGTGGGGTTTTCCAAAAATTGGAAAATCTATTATTGTCAACTACGGAAGAAGAAAATTGTCTAAAAATGCGATGTTTGGTAATTGTTAATGGCAAAAGGGAAGAAATAATAGGATAAAAAGAAGCAAGCCTCGGGTTACCATGATTCTAAGCCTCGCATGATATACTTGATCTTTATCCAAAACTCACATAATATTCTCTGTATTATATTGGTATTTTTGGTATTATCTTGTGAAGGCTGACATGATGTTAGGATAGATGTTCTTCCTGTTTCCATTCAGGCCCTGCTGAAATGGTCCGCTATGTGAAGTCCATCAAGATCAACGTGAATCTTCTAGCGGGGACCACTGAGGGTTTTATCTACCCGCCAGCCTTGGACATTGAATACGGCAAAGTGCTAAAAACTGATGCGGATGGAGGCTCACAAGTTGATGTAATCAGACTTTTGTGCACTTGAAAGAATGTGTTGTAATTTTTGGTTGGCACAAAAGAATTTTGCGGTTTTGGATTTTATAGAATGTTTTGTATTTTGTTTTATCATGAGATGAGGCTTAGGGCCATTAAAGTGTACTGTATGATATAAAAATATGGGGTAAAGCCACATTTTTATTTAATCAATAATCATATAATGTTTTATTTAATCTACAAGCATGTTTCTTTAAGTATCGGTAGTAAAATAGGAATTCATGGAAATTTTCATAATATTTTTCACTATATATGGTTTGATATTATTCTGTGGGCAGTATGGTCATATTTGAAGGGTTTGGTTAGAAATTGCTTATATGAAGTTTAATGAATATCTGCTTTTGGTTAGACCAAATGTTGGCTAGCTTGTTGACGTAACCTAGTAAAGAAAAATCATAAAAAAGACATAACAGTATCAAATTGATAATATTTTGCACCCAAAAAGTATGATTGACATAGAAAACTATCAAGTGTTGAATACAGTTTTGAGCGCTGGAACCAGATTTTGAAGGATCCAAACTGTTTGCTATTCTTTGAAAAAAAATCGAAGAAAATGCTAATTTTAAAAATTCAGCAGACAACATTTTAGCAGACGACAAATTACCCAGCATGCAAAGGGTTAAAAAGTAAACCCCACATGAGCCTTGATGAGTTTTCCAGTATTTCTTGCCTTGCAAACAAACTTGTCTGTGTCCACATGTACATGTAAACTGATTATGCCATATTTTTTGTGCCTTTTTGTCTTTATTTTGAAAATTAGCAAAAGACTAAGGTTGAAAATACAAAAATACGAAAAACATTTAATTATGTCATGATTAATAAATGACATCACTATACAACGTGGAAATACAGCAAGTTTAAACCATGGGGTGGTATTTCTTCAATGCATGAAGATGGCATGACAGACACTTTTGATGTGCTGTACGAAATACCTGTTTTAAAATTCCACTTTTTTCTCAGTCTTTGAGAATGTCTCTATAATTTTCTGTTCTGATTTTCTTGCCTTTACAGATATCATTTGAAGTAACTTACACCTACGACCCAAACGACTACAAACGAGACTTCCGTATTTCCATCGGTGTTTTGAGCACCTTGGGTGTCCTCTACGCGGGTTACAAGACCTGGTGTTGGTCCAAGAGGTCAGGGCGACCTAGCATCGACTTCCAAACGATCGTCCATTTCTTTTTCTTCTGTTCAGGAACCCTTGCCAACGTCTTTTTTGTTGTGACATTTGGAATGGCGTTCTACTGGCTCATTTTCTATAAGGTTTGGCTTTTTGTATCTTTGTTTTTTTTGCTAGGCTTTCACATGTTTGACATTTGAAGCTTTTGAATCATTTGTTATAGACATTTGTGTCGTGTTCTGAGAAAACTGGACAAAATGCATGTGCGTAAAGTGTCCACACAGGCTAATCAGGGACGACACTTTCCGCCTAAACTGGATTTTCGCTAAGAAGAGACTTGATTTAAACGAAAATTCCATAAAAGCGGAAATTGTCGTCCCTGAGAAGCCTGTGTGGACTGCACAGGCTAATCTGGGATGACAATTTACGCACATGCATTATGCCCAGTTTTCTCAGAACACGACACATTTGAAGATGTGTGTGCCAATATTTCAATGTGAGCCGAAATGTTTGTTAATTCAATTAAGTAAATTGTTCATATGGCATGTGTAAACAAATGGGGCTTTTTATGCGGTGGGCAGGTGACGGGCGGTGTTCTGGAGGACGTGCAATAACTCAAACAGTTTAAATTGGACCCCAATGAATATTGGTGATAAATGTTTGTGGCCATAGTATCTTAGCCAGATTTGATAACCAGCCAGGTTGCTTGAAGCTGTTCTGAATTATGGCCCTTGAAAAAATGGCAATATTGACCTTTTCCGTAGTCTAACTTAAACAGTTTTAGTGAGATCATCTCTAAATCAAATAGTTTTGATCTTAAATCATTTAACATTTATCAATTGAACTCAGACCTACAGAACTGGCATATTTTGTGATAAGTTTTTTAAAGAAGAGGGGGTATATTGTTTTTGGCCTGTCTGTCTGTCTGTCATTCTGTTCCAAAACTTTAACCAAAACTTTAACCTTCGTTTGGTCATAACTTTTGCAATATTGAAGATAGCAACTTGATATTTGGCATTTATTTGTATCTCATGGAGCTGCACATTTTGAGTGGTGAAAGTCAAGGTCATCCTTCAAGGTAAAAAAACACAATCCAAGGGAAGAAATAAGCTTTAAAGGGAGATAATTTCTATACCTGCCAAATAATAATAAAAAAAATTATTTCAAAGCGGCGCAGTAGGGGGCATTGTGTTTCTGACAAACACATCACTTGTTTTATATAAATGTTTCTGATGTAGAATCCACAAATTATTGCGGAATGTGTATTAACTTTTGACTTCAAAGATCAATGTTTTACAATTTAAGTCCGTACTAGTAATGTACTTTTTTGAAATTTACAAAAAATATGTCCGGCCTTCACAAACTGATTACAATTCAAGTTCTTTTTTTTTTTTTTCACTAGTTTATTTGAACATCTCATATCTAAATGGCCACAAAGTAAATAAAAAGAGAATAGTTTTGCGTTTTATTTAGTCTAAAGCTTTATTTTTATGCCCCCCTTCGAAGAAGAGGGGGTATATTGCTTTGCACATGTCGGTCTGTCGGTCGGTCTGTCGGTCCGTCCACCAGATGGTTTCCGGATGATAACTCAAGAACGCTT